>CM075822.1:26456416-26669031 GCA_037975025.1 Excoecaria agallocha
AAATAGTCCTCTTCAAACTCCAAATGAAAAGTTGTTATGCCTTAAAATTTGTATCTAATATGTATATGTTAGAGAGTATGCCCTACAGCCCATGTAATAGGGATGTTTTTCATATGTATGAAATTTATATTCTTAATAAAAGGCATCATTCATTTATTAATGCTATGTTTGAATACATGAGTTTGTAAATCTTAAATTAATAAATGAAGTCCTAGATATTATAAACACAGTGCAAAGGCAATCATGAAGGTGTTCATGATGTGAGATGTCTATTGCATGCAAATGTCTTAATATCTAAATATCCCTAGTCATAGAATTAACAAGATAGGACATTGTTAATTCGGACAGACTAGCGCATGTTATGCTTCTTGAATGGTTCAAGCAGTAGTTCTCATAACTGTGATTATGAAAGATAATCAAAGCTTACATATGGATGCTTGTTAGAAGAACAAGTTCATTGGAGACCTGCATAGAGAATCCTCACATGGATATTAAATCTATGTCAGTAAGGAATCTCTTCATAGCGGTTGTGCAAGTATCCTTAGACTTGAGATCACCAAAGTTATCTTAAGTAGCAAGTGGTATACTTTGACTCCATAACTGATTACTTCCAACTGGAGTGAACATAGTTAAGAGATTGGGTATATCATGACCTACTCGAAGATAGTTGAGTGATTGACAAAGGATTCACCATCCCAGATTTAACAAGGGAAGTTATCTCACATGATTCTATAATTGCCTTGTCAGAGAATCTCTGGCCAGAGTAATATGCCGAGATGGATGAAGATCTATGAAGGGCATTTTAGGAACAATGGTTAAATTAATAGAACATACATAATTAGATTTATATGAGTTGAC
Organism: Excoecaria agallocha; assembly: GCA_037975025.1. Lineage (NCBI taxonomy): Eukaryota > Viridiplantae > Streptophyta > Magnoliopsida > Malpighiales > Euphorbiaceae > Excoecaria > Excoecaria agallocha. The sequence goes on from CM075822.1 coordinate 26,457,275, forward strand.
AGAAATCCATACTCAGAATCTAATTGAGATAAGAGTGGTGAAAGGAGTAATTGCACGGTAGCTGTTTGTATGAAAGGGTACAGTCAAACCACATGACTTTCCTGACATTTGGGCAGTCATGATGCCTAGCTAGAGGCCAATCATGACTTGTATAATGATGTATCAAAAGTATCAATAGGGATTGATAAGATGATTTAAAGGAGTTTAAATCATGTGAGTTTTGAATAGAACTCACAATTACATATTATACTGCCAACATGGACAGGAACCCAATAGGTCACACACATATAGAGAAAAGGGTAAAATGGTAAAATAACAAGGATAATAATATTTGATATTATTATGAAGATAGAGAAGTGAATAAGATAATAATTAATTAAAGAGTTTAATTAATTATGATAAAATAAAATTGTTCGCGGAACTTTTGAGAAATGTTCTGCAAATTGGACCTAATTGAAATAATGTATTTTATGATTAATTATTATTATCTTATAAGTGTTATAAGACTACTATAAGTGTTATAGGACTGATATAATAATTAATAGGTCCATTGGAGAAATTATAAAGGGCCAAAGGAATGAAGAAGTTGGAGGAAGCCCTCCAGAAGAGGGCCACACGCCAACTCCATACAGAAGGGCTTAGAGGGCTTTTTCTTGGACCAAATTAATTTATATATGTTACATAAGTGTTATGGAACTTACATTTTAATTTGGTTGGATTTGGAATCCATTTGGGTATTTAAATTCAATTAGATGCACAAAGGGCCTAGTTTGTAGATTTTGTGCATAGACTTTTATGAAAAGGTTTAAATTGGATTTAATTAAGCCCAAATGATTATAATTAATTCCAGAGGCCCAATTAATAATTCTCCAGCAATTTTAAAGAGCCCAATCTCATTAAGGAGTTAGAAGTTTAACCTAACTATAAAAGGCCAACTAATGAGAATTAGGGTTAAGTGATTAAAACAAAAGGAAAGTCTTTTTCTTTATTCTCTCTCCCTTTTTTAGCCAACTCCAAGCTAACTTCTTGGAATTTCGGCTAGCCCTAGTTGAACACCAATTTGTTGGTTCAATTTACCCCTCTTTAGTGTGGATTACTCATTGGAGGTGTTCGATTTTGGACACTATGGTTTGCGACAACCCGGTGCGAAGTAAAATCAACTGTTCAACAAAATCAAAGGTGATTTTCTTATTCTCATATAGTTATATTATGTATTCATGGCAAGATCAGATCTAATGGTTAAAAAATTTTTAAAATTCCGCTCATGTATGTGATGCATGTAACCGTTAAATTCCAACAGTATAGTATATTTTAAAGCATAAACAGTAATCCTAGGATAATTATTGGAGTGAATACAGTAGAATTAAAAAGTGCATTAGTAATAAACATGCTCAGTTTAGAGAAATTTGAGGATAGGTGACCTATACAATTTGAGACACAATTGAGCTTAAATAGATCCTCAAAATAAACAGTGAAGATTTTACTCGATACAGTAGAAAAGGTTGATCGAAAGTTTGACCAGACTTAGAAATATTCTATAGACCTCTAAAAATTATTCTAATTATATAAACCCATTAGAAATAACATAAAGGAGCTATTAGAAGGGGAAAAAAATTTTTATGGTTTCGAAATTTCGAGTTTTGGACCGACTAACTTTACCTCTAGAGCTGGAAGTATACTAAAACGATATCAGAATTACTTAAAATTGTAACCACATACTTTTGCATATGCTAGTGCATGTAGAGCAAAATTTAGAGCATTCTGACAAGTGAAACATCAATTTCAAAAAAAGGTGAAAAATCAAGGCTAAATTCATTAAGGGGCTTAAATGACATATTTAATTCATATAAGGGCATAATTTTCATTAGAAAATAAGCCATAAACACCTACATGCATCATCATTGCATAGAAAAGGGTAGAAACCATTGAAATCATGGCGAATGGCTTAAAAAAAAGTCATTGGATTAAATAGTAAATGAAGGAATTTTGGACAATGGTTTGGTGGACCTAAGGGCAGCTTAAAGACCTCTATAATCCTCTACAATTCTGCCCAAAATTCTACCATCTTCCTCCATTTTCCTTTAGAAAACTCAACCAGCCTTAAGAATTCTTTCCATCATTTTTCTTCTTGCTCTCTCCATTTCTCGTCAAATTTCAAGCCCTAATTCCACCCAAACACACTATGAAACATCCTCTTCCATAGAAACTAAATTAGAGCAAAAAGGAGCTTGTAAAATTAGAAGTTTTAGAGAGAGAAAGGTAACCTAACTTGGTAAATTCTTGGGTTTTTTATGAAATTAGTTAAGGATTTTGTTATAGGCTTGTAGAGAATTATTAGTTTAGTTGTTTACTAGCTTTTATATGTTTAAATTCATGGCATAAACTTATTAATTTCTCCTCCCTAATTTTGGCCTAAAGGGAAATTTCAAAAGAAAGAGAAAGCAAGGAAGAGAAAGGAGATGAGAAGGAGGAATAGAGAATTTTCAAGCCATTTTAAGGTTAGTAGATACAAATTACAATTAATTTTATTTATTTCATTGAATTTAACCTAGAATTTACATTATGTAACTATATACACTTTTAGTAAAAATGTGAAATAAATTAATATAACTTAATAAAATGGTGAATTATCATGATATGAATGCAAATTAGTGAAAAAAATATAACTTGGGAATGATACATACTATGTTGGCCGAATTATGTGAAAGAATTTGATAATTAATGGAGTATTTAGTAAGAAATAGAAAATATGATGTATAAAGAATGCAATAGTATTGATTAGAATTAAAATAATAAATGAACATAATTATATACAAGTGAACATAATGATGGAAGTAAATATGACTTAAGGATTTTGATGTAAATTAGGTTTATATTACCATATGGATAACTAAAATGGATATAGAAATAGATATGGCATGTGCATGAAGAAAGAAACATAATGTATTTATAAGAACACTAAAAGTCTAAATGGTGAATGTGGTGATAATGGCATGTTTCAATTATTTTTATGTAATGTTATATGTCTACATGATGAATATATGATTGTTAGGCATGAATAGATGCTAAATAAGTATATGGTATTGGTGACATAATGTGAATAATATGGATAATTACATAAAAAAATAATGTCAAATAAAATATACAATTGCCCTTAGTGTATAATGGATAATCTAGAATCTTAGGATATAATGGCTAGCCATAAGGATACATATATCGTGGTACCACTATGAGATCACCATAAGATTTGATTTATTGCACTCACTGAAGAGTAACCAACATATAATATACGGTGGGATACCTAGATTACGTTAAGTGGTCCCTTCACCCATACTAGAGAAGTAGAATCTGTTAAGCGGTCCCTCCAGTTCATTAGCATCATTGCAGTTCTTATCCCGTATATCCACTTTAAGGATTTTCACTGATCACTACTATGGGCAAAACTGCAATTATGCAAGAAAATAATGATAAAATGGTAAATTTTACATAAAAGATGTCATAAATGTAATGAGGTAAGAAATAATGGGAAAATGAGATTAATATATTTAAAAAAGGGTAAAAATGTAATTATAGAATAAATTAGGGGGTAAAACCGTAATTTGGTGCTAAAAATATGGTTAAAAAGGTTAAAATGGGTGAATAAGTCAAGAAACGTAAAATTGTAAATAAGAAAAAGTTCAAGGATCAAAATATAATTTGCCACCTCATAGGTGCACATATAGATTAAAATGTAAATTTACCATTTAAGAAGGATTAGAAGACAAAGGAAACAAAAAGAGTCAAAATTGAAGTTAAATAGGATGAAATATGATAAAAAAAATATAGGGACCTAATTGAAATTTTTCACTTGAGTACAGAAGTGTATGAATTTAAATGAGAATAATAAATAAGAAAAGAATTAAATGGAATTTAAGACAGTAAAAGCATAAATTTAATTAATTAAAAATGACAATTAAGGGTAAAATAGTAAATTCACATGCCTTTACGCGCCGGCAAAAGAGTAGTTCACGCACATACACGTACCCTCATACACCAGCTAAAGGCTACTACCACATTGCACCCAATAGGGCCAAGTGTTGCCATGTTAGATCGAGGGCTGACACATGGCAGGCACCACATGGTGCGCATATGGCATCTAGATAGGCTCACATATGCCAGGTGGTATGACCATAATCAGCCGCATGGCAAACCTTGATTGGACCATATGTCACACAATGACATATAGCATCGCTTTATTAATCCACGTGTCAACCCCTCATTAACCCATGAGTCAGAATGACACATCATCCTAGCATGTAAAGTTGACACATGCACCACCACAATGGTCCACATGTCAAGCCCCCATTGGTTCACGTGTTAGAGTGACATTTCACTCTAATAAGTGACCTCACGCATGTAGAACACGTGCCCTCTGGCATGCACCTCAGTGTGCACACACTGCCCTCCAAGCATTTTTTGGGTTTTGTGAATTTGATAGTGTGGTTAAAATTTTAAAATATTGACTTTTAATTTAGCATTATGATTTTTTTTTCAATTTTTGGTGTATAAATACACAAAAAAATATATACCAAAAAACACAAAAAAAAAATTATTAGGTGTTCATACAACCTATTTGAATCTATCAATGTATATATAAATTAAAGATAAAATAAAAACACATGCTAGAATGCAAAAAAAAAGGCTTTGATACCAATTTTTGATATATATCACAATATATATCAGGAAAAAATCGAAATTACCTCTTGTAGCGCAGAAGACGAAGTAGCAAAAACGAAAGTGGAAGAGGAAGATCTTATTTCGCATTGCTGGCAGGATTTTATCCATAGGCAATAAATGTAAGATAAAAGCTCGAATCTACGATCTAAAAACCCCTTAAATAGAAAATAGGGAGAGAAAAAATTTTTGTAGAGTTTTGGTATAGGTGGAAACCTCTATATATTTTGCAGATTATTCTAATGCCTATTTATAAAGCTTTTTGCTTTAAAATAGGAAACTAATTCTTTAAAGAAAATTAATTGAAAAAGGAAGTTACATTTTTCAAATTAGAAATTTTTTCTAATTAAGGGATTTGATATGTAACTCTTTCCATATCGGTATTATTTTCTTTTTTATATTGATCACTTTTATATCAAGATAATTTCCATATCACTATGGATTCTCTTTCCGTATCAGAAGTTATAAGCATATTTAGACTCCCTTATGTTCTAATTTTAGTACCAAATAAATAAATAAAATTTCAAATACATATTTTACAAAAAAAAATTACACATTTCAATAATATATGAAAATTTTAATTATCTACTTTGAATATAATAACTTTAAATATAATATAAATGATTGTCAAATTTTAATTAACATTTTCATTAATTTTTTGTTATTATTTAAACCTATTATTTAACATTTAACATTATGGATATTATATTTTAAAATAAAAATATAAGTTATAACTTGCCTTTTTTTACGTCACCAAATTAATGAACATGTTACATTTACAAGTTGCAAAGTAACACAATTAAATATTTATAATTTTTTAATACAATTAATTGTTAAAAATAAAATAAATTTTACTTATCTTTAATTCTTAAAACAAGATAAAAATTTCAAAATATAATGTAAATAGTAAGTTAAAAAAATTATAAACGATAAAAAAAATTACGATTAAGTGAATAAGAAATTTGAAGGAGATAAGCTTGTTGAGTGGGTGAAAATTAATGAACAATGAAAGATGAAAAATAGGATATATATAATATAAATATAATATTATAAAAATTAAAAACGGTGTTAAATTAACACCTTCATACTATTAACCTATTGTCTATATCCAATTAAGTTACTTTAATCATGCATCACAACACTATCATGCATGTATATTATTCATCATATAATCATTATGTTACTATTACTCATATCATGCTATATCATATATTCATATGGGTGTTACTTTAACTATTTGCATGCTTTATCTCATGTATAGTATCATGGCATACCATGTTATATATGTGTTACTTTAGGTTCTATGCGCACATATATGCTTGCTTAGTTATATCATGAGTCGGGTTACAATTCAATATACACATATTAAATACATCATCATATGCCTAATAGCTTTAATACAAAATATTTCAAGATAATGATACACAAATCTTCCTGCATCAACTCTTATCAGTCTTGTGTTGGCCTTTTCTGATGCAGAGAACGTCTCTAAGCAGAAATCTTATCTACAGGAACCTACACAGATAAAACACCCTTGCTAAGCTATAAAGCTTAGTGGGGAACATAAGACATGTGGATGACCTCTTACAAAGGTCGTCAAAAATGCAATCACATACAAGCATAACTTTAAGCATATAATTAATCATTTAAAAAAAATATTCACAGAGATCTTTGGGGACTATATTACCTTTTATTTACACTTTTAACCAATATCAGGTACTTATTGATATTTCATTATTTATCGGTTCCATACTTATAACAATATCCATCTGACCCTGAAAATCTTATACATCAAGTTTACTTTCTTAATTCCATTATGTTATTCTTGACTAATCATCTTGATGTACAAATTTTTCTTGCTTATGAAACATTATCAATTGCCAAACACTCTTTAACTATGCCATTTATTTACCACTTATTTACTCTCACACATATTCATATACTTTTAACTATTTTTAAGACATGGCACTATCAATACACATTCATAAAAGTCATTTTATAATCATAAAACTTTAAGTAATAAACTACATCTTTAAATATATAATAAATTCAATTAATTTCCATTTCTTATACATATATATAGCATATTTCATAGATAAGACATGTTTTCATCCGCTTGAATACTTATTATTATTATTATTATTATTATTATTATTATTATTATTATTATTATTATTATTATTATTATTATTATTATTATTATTACTACTATTACTACTACTACTGCTGCTGCTGCTGCTGCTGCTGCTGCTACTACTCTATCATATCATTACCTTGATTAATATACAAACTCTTTAAAGCATTGCAATACTACCCTTGCCCTTCTATCTCCACATAAATCAAATTCACATGTTATAAGTCCATAACTTATTTATATTATCATGTAATAAGTCATACATACCACTTATATCAATTACACAATATTCAACAAGTAACATGTAGTTATGGTGTTATACATCAACTAGTATACTTTTGCAAAACATCACATACCATTTCATATATCATACATTCCTATGTATAGGAAAGATTTTAAAGCCATCTCAAGGATTTTCATGCATACAATAACCAAATACTCTTTCACTCCAAGTCATACTTTTCTATATGCTATACATTGATGTTTTAAAAGGTAACACATATATATATTGATCATATAAGAAGCATTTGACTATAAAGACCATGTATTCATCATTTAGATTGTGGATAAAGTATCAATATCAATCAAGTTTATATGCATGACTTCTTGGTCTAATAAGACTGTGATTCTAAAATGCCAAGTACTCATCTTTATAATATAGCCTCATATATGTATCATGTATTCCATATACTATAATTTCAGCCATAACTGTGATTAAAACGATTCACATTACTTAAATGATGACATAAGAGCATTTGTGTTTTTAGTTCAATTATTGTAATCATATTAGATAGCATGCTTAAGTTCTAAGAGTAGATAACGGGAACGAAGGATACCCTTAGGTATCAAAACGGTGGAGATCCGAAAATATAGTATCGGTAGACCCAAATGGGATCGATATATACTCTAGACCAATCAAACAGACCCAAATAGGGTCGGTTAACAACCCAAATGGGGCTGTTCATGATACAAATGGGATTAACTATACTCTAAACCCAATCGAGCCTAATGGTGGTAGTTGCAATTATCCCTATAGGTTTCTATCTATCCACAACTAAACTCTATTTGCAGGCAATATTGTATTCAAAATCATTTTGTATATCAGGCTTGTGCTTATATTATTCCACTTGCATATGTTCATAATCATATAAAAGACATACCATCTCCAGTGCATAAACATGTATGCACATTTCCTATCACAATTTATACAATCTCTAGTAGACATACATGTATACACAGGCTCATATAATAATGCCATCATGTATTTTAGCTTGATTTTCATAATTAATCATAAATTACTGTAGTCATGTACTTTGCTAGATTATTTGTGATTAAACAAACTTCCATGTAATCATGTACTTTAGCATGCTAACATTGGGCATCACATATGCATAGCCATGATATTTCAATAATGTAATAATACATTCTAGTTCATGAACTTACCATATAGCATGCCTTATACTCAAAGCTTTACATTATGACCTCATCACATACTCACCAAGTTATATCATATTTTACAAATTGTTTCTTCCTATAGCAATACTTTACATTATATTATCTTTGTGACTATACATTTGACATAATAACATATAAGAATGACATATAATCATCACATCATATCATGTTAAATTCAACTAACCTATACGTGCTTTTTACTGTACGTGTATCACAATCTTTAGCATATTTGTTAGCATATATATATATATATATATATATATATATATATAAAATCATGTGATATCAAAAATACAAATAATTCCTAGTATATAAACATGTATTCTCAACCTCATAACATTGTGATCAACTTGTACATGAGCACATATATCCCTGAGGTCATATATATATATATATATGTATGTATGTATGTATGTATGTATGTATGTATACATATATATATGTACACACACACATATATATATATATGTATGTATGTATGTATGTATACATACATACATACATATATATATATATATGTATATGTATACACACACACACACATGTATATGTATATAAATATATGTACATGTATATACATATACATGTGTGTGTGTATTTTATATATATATATATATATATATATATATATATATATATATATATATATATGTATGTATGTATGTATGTACATGTACATGTATATGTATATGTATTGTGGTAAATTCTTGCAATAATTCTGCATTAAGACAGATTTTCAAGCTTATTTTTAAGGCTATTTTTGACCTACCAAAAGCCATTTCTAGACAAAGTGATCTTCTACAAAAATGATCCAATGTCTCTATTTTCATAACATTAAAAATCACATCAATATCATTTTTAAATTTAAAGATATTGCAAAAATATGAAGAATTGTTCTTGAAAATAGTGCTGCCAATAGTTCTGGATCCAACCAACAATTTGACATATTTAGAATTAGAATTAAACTATGTTTTCTTCATAGAAATTGTAGACATATAAGTCTATTTTCACCAAAAAATTGACTCATAGCATTTTGACCAATATGCAACAACTTATGCACAAAATACTGCAAACTATTCACTATAATAGACAATGGTTCAGTTCTAACTTCAATTAAAAATTACGACTATTTAGAGGTAGAACAAAGTTTAGATTTCTTCTACAAAATTGTAGATAAACAAATTACGTTCAATTACCAACTAGAATCAAGTCAATTAAAGGTCTATAGCTCTAGATATGCTAAAATTACAGAAGATGGTTTCAACAATTTTTTACATACATTGCTATTAACAAATCCTATCTTAAAAATTAAACCTTATTCTCTTAGGTTCATTAACTTATGCCATAATCCACATCTTTACTAAAATTTTTAGAATTTGATTACAATAAAAACTATCACAAAAACACCATTCCCATACCTTGGTCGAAACACTACCTTACTTCAATCTTTTGCTCACTTATTTGCCTTTCTTTTTCTTCTTAGCTTCCTCCTCTACAAATCACATTTTTATACAATCATGCATCAAATTACAGCATTCTTTCTCCTTAGGAAAGCAACACAACATGATAGAAAGAGAAGAAGAGATAAATTAAAGTCTTGAATCCCCTTACCTTTATGATTCACTCTTAAAACTTCTTAATCAAACAACATGCAATGAGGACTTCATGAATTTAGAGGGAGGACATGCAATATTATTTTAGATGAAAGGAGAGAAGAAAATGAAGATAAAAATCTGAACTTCCTCAAGTGAATGCCATCCAAGACAATCCCATCATTTCTTTAATTCCTCTCTTCATCATACATTGGTCTAAAGTTTAAAGTGGAGGCAAAAATTTTCAATTGCTCCCTTAATTAATTGCATGTCATTTACTTTACCCTTCACGTTCCTTTTCTTATGACATTTACCCAACTCAACTATTCATTAATTAATCCACCCAACTTAACTTTCCTTTTCTAAAAAAATTGATCCCACATGAGTAATCTTGATAAATTAACCCTTAATTTAAATACTATACTTCAATTAAACCCTTTAATAAATTTTTATACCAATTAATTTACATTCACTTCATATAATAAAATAAAATTTTCGCTAGTCCCATAATTTATATCCAAAATTCACTTATTTAATTTAATTTTAATAAAATATAATTCTATAAGATCATGCATTTTTTACTATGGCCATAATTGGTGCCTTACAAAATTGATTTGACTACTCCGATATTTTTGAGAGGTTGTTTATCAAGCTTTATTTTCAGTGCAAGATCATGCCTTTTTTACTATGGCCATAATTGGGGCCTTACAAAATTGATTTGACTACTCCGATATTTTTGAGAGGTTGTTTATCAAGCTTTATTTTCAGTGCCTCCTATATTGATACAATTTCGTTTTGATTTGGCACTTAATGTGCCCAAACGATCTCAATCGTATTCTTGCTTTTGATTTAATGGGTTCTACACCCGAAAAATAGTTATAGTGGCTGTTATTTTTTTTGTTTCTTCTTGTTCTCGTAAAAAAAAAATTAGTAAAATACAAATAAAAATAAATAAAATAAAATTGTGCCAGATAGCCGACAATACATAAAGAAACAGAAAAAATACCTCAACTCCGACGCAGCCGTTCCAGCCGTTGTATATATCAGGAAGTGCCCCTTGCTGTATCGGTTGCCGTCCGCACCCAAAAAAAAAAAAAAAAGGCAAGCGGCTTCAGTCTAGAATCGATACCTTCTTCTCTCCTAGCTCCGTCGCTCAATTTATTGAGAAAGAACCCTTTTTCTCAGAACCTAAAGGCGGCTGGACGAAGGTGCGGTTTGATTTTTTTTTTTTTTTTGTGTTTTTGTTGCTTCTTTTATGGGGGCATTGTTTTATTCAATCAAATATTCTCTGCGATTTCTTTCTGGATTTGGATTTTCTCATCTAAAAGTTTTCTTTTTTACTTTTTTTGTGGTTGGTTATACAATTCTCAAGTAACTAGTAAGAGAAATTTTAGTTACGAGAAAATGGAGTGTCTTGTGGCAAAACTAATGCACAATTTTCCAGGCTAAACTACATTGTCAGGTTTTTTGGTTATCGAATCATTTGGTTGATGGATTTTGATATAGTGCGGCGAAAAGAATTTTGAGGTTTCTGGGTTATTGAATCGTGATTGTGGGATACTAATAAAATCTTTGTGCTCCAGAATTCCAACGCATACAATATTAAATCGTATTGGAGTGTTTAAAATTAGAGCTTGATGCTTTTTGGTGACATCTGGCTTTTTAGTTTAATTTCTTGCGCACACGTGCTTGTGGATCTTTTATGTCAAACCTTGATGTTTATGATGCTTTTATACCCCTTTATTTGATTTTTTTGAATAGTAATTATAAAATAATTGTCATGATGAAGTGCTTGAAAATGCAGCAAACCTATTTCTATCTTTTGTTATGCCTTTCCCTACAGCCATTCTAGTCAATTGGAAAGCTTTCTGGCTGCTGTTTCCTATTTGGCTTCTTATTTTGTGGACATCAATTTGTGGTCAATCATTTCACCACATAGTTACTTAAGCATGTATTTTTCGTCATTGAAATTTGCTTTTTTTTTGCTGCAGCTTTGTTAATGTGGTTGTTTGTATTGTCTTGTAGGACAGTAAACTAGTGTGAAGTTGTTTTGGGAGACTGATATTGGAAAGAATTTTTATGCTCCATTGTAAACATCATGGATTTTTTATGCAACCTATCGCAACCCAACTTTCAATTACTCTCAGAACAGAACATTGAAAGTATTTGCTAAAATAATATTATTTTCAAAATTCTCAGCGGAGTGGATGAGCAGCCGCCACAGTTGACACAAACACAGAGTCACAATCAAAGCATCCAGTTTCCTAGCTCTTCGCCAGAACTCATAACTGAGCTGATCAGAACGAATGGACTCGGTGGAACGGTCGACTTCACATCGAGTGACAGTGAGTCAACGTGACCAATGGATGGTTCAAGATCAGGTGTTTCAGATCTATGATATCTTCGCTAATATTCCTCCAAATGCCCAAACCCTAATGTAACAAGGAATCTTGTTCTCAACATTAGTTGATCAATTAAATTCAGCTTCTCTGCCCCCTTTTATGTTGATGCCTTTACAATGTCTTAAAATTTTTATTTTATAGGTTAGAGCTTCAGCGCGATAAGCATATGGAGTACCTAACTAGAGGACTCAAGCAACTTGGTCCCTCTTTTGTTGTTTTGGATGCTAAGTGAGTCTGACTTTCTTTGATTTTGAAGTATTGGTTGAACATGCTGAAAATTTGAATTTATTGATCAGTAACGTTTTGCTTCTTGATTTTAGAGAATCTTTTGATAAGAGTTCTATTTTTTCTGCTGGTTTTATAAGTTTTTTGTCGATTCAACTGTTTTGTTTTAACCCTGGAGTCATGGGATGTGTTTATGTAGATTAGCAACATTTGATCTTATTCTTTCTATTGTCTTTTAGATCTTATGTCGCATAGCAGCCAGCTAAAAATTGTTTCATAGGCATAGACTGAATGGCAAAGTAATGTAAAGGACTTCTTTTACAAGAGGTTTTGAGGTTTCTGTGCCCGAGTTAAATTTACTTATTGATTTGTGGAATTTTTTAATTCTGAAAAATGGTACTATATAGTAACTGCATTATGAGACATAATGGGTTGCTTTTGTTTTACATGGGATGCTTAGGCATTGAATGACATTCATATACCAATATCTTTATGCAGTCGACCTTGGCTTTGCTACTGGATCATGCACTCAATTGCTTTATTGGGGGAATCTGTTGATTATGAACTAAAAATAATGCCATTGACTTTCTTAATTGTTGTCAGGTATGAAGTTTTCAATAACTTCTTTTTGATGCTTAATCTGCTCAAATTCTATCATTGAAGTTATATCAAACTTTGAATGTAACAAGTATTTTGTGAACAAATTATTTTTCTTTGTTTAAATATTTGCTCAATGAAATGGACATTTGTATGTGCATATATTTTAATGATACTGACACAATTGAAGACTTAATTGATATGATCTAGATAAAATATATGAATGAGCAAGACTCAAATTTCTTGTAGCAAGCTCACTCATTTTTTGCTTTTATGTACTTGGTAAGCTCTTTCATCCTAAATAATTTAAATCTGTTGAATTTTGACATTTGTGAAGACAAGATTACTTCCAGCAATTCCCTTTTATGGAAAGCATCAAGATAAGGACCGTGATCTTGTTTTTTGATTGGGAACATGATTGTTAAGCTTGTTCTGGTATTACTGCTATAAATTTTTGGAATATCACTTTTATAGTGGCATGCTCCTATTGAAAAGGGTAGTATGCTTGCAACTTTGGGTTTTCATTCATTTTTGTGGTTTCTGTTGATAGGACTCAAATGGTGGTTATGGTGGGGGACCTGGGCAGGCAAGTATATAGTTTGTCAAGATGATTTGTAGCCTTGCATTCATCTCTATTCAGTTATCGATATTTCCATCATTTGTGATATTGTTTGCAAACCAGATTTGCCAAACTTTATCCATGAAACTTTTTACTCTTCTTTCTTCTGTCTTACATTCTTAATTGTGATAAATGATAAGGTAGACCAAGTATTCTTTGCATACACTAACTAAAGTAAATGGTTATATTATTTTTGATCAATTTCTGTGAGCAAGTGTTTCCTAAGAAAAAGGGAACTGTCTTAATATGGGGATCCCTGGCTTATATCTTGTTGTATTATGGCTGGATTTCATCAGAGGCATTCTTGAACTAACTCTGTTAGTGCTGCATGTATTAGGAGAAACTAGTGGCTTTTGTCTTGTGCAGATCTATAGATTTGTAGATATCCTATTTTTCTTTTAAATTAAACCTTCTTTCTACTAAATAATTGTTGTCATTTTGTCAATACAAATTTCAGATGCCTCATCTTGCAACAACTTATGCTGCAGTTAATTCACTTGTAACCTTGGGTGGATGTAGAGCCTTGTCATCTATTAATAGGTGGTTAGTTTGTGCTACTTTAAGAGAATTTGTCACTTCTTGCAATGATATAACATATGCCTTTACTAACTAGTTTAATGTTTATTTCAGAGGTAAATTATACACATATTTACGACGAATGAAAGACCCAAGTGGGGCATTCAGGTGTGATGTCATCTTCAGTCAAGCAGTTTGAACTTTGAACATGAAATTGCCCTCTTTTAGGCTCAATACATGCTTATATGCATGCATGCATGCATTGTAGATACGTTTAATACGAGTTTTTCTAGTTTCAAACTGTCCACCTGTTATTTATTTCTCTTTGTACTTTTGTGATGCTGCTGCATTCTTACCTGTGCACCTAAATAGCTTTCACAGTCCTTACTATTGGCAAAAGCTTACATATTGCACTTGTTCATTTCCATTAAACATTTTTGTTTAATGAATTATAAATAGATCTGAACCTCAATTTTGACCATCTTTTCAATCATAGGATGCATGATGCTGGGGAAATTGATGTGCGAGCTTGTTACACAGCCATATCTGTAAGTCGTATATATCTAGTTCTTTCAAGAGTGCATCATGGACATTTTTTTGTAGATTGGTATGCATAAGAAAAACTCTCAAACCTAGATTCCTTTTCATTTAAAAATGTTTAATTGTGGCATTAACATCATCTGGAGCATATACTTGGGGTGGCTGATCTCTTATGGAGATGGGATAATTCAAAAGAAAATGATCACCTCTAGGAAAACAAATAAACCAAAGAAGATGATGCCATAGAGTGGATGCAATTCCACTATGATTTTCTTTACTTTCTTTTGAAGTCTTATCAGTCTGCTCTTGCATGAAAGCAATTTACTTTTTCTCCTTTCTAGGCTAGAAATAATAATAAAGGAATTCTGGGATCAACATTAATAATTAGCATTCTCTTGATTTTATACACATTTTTAGTCACATATAAGTATGCAGTAGGGTGATGGAGTAGCAGTTAGTGTATATTGATAGATTATGTTGACTTCAATGGTTGTGTTCAGAAGCTCTTCTTTTTGGTCTATCTTTCTCATATTTCTAGACTATATTTGCTCTTGTACTGCTTAACTTTACAATACTTGATTCTTTTTTTTGAACCAGATTGCAAGTATTCTCAACATCTTGGATAATGAGTTGGCTAAGGATGTCGGTAATTACATCTTAAGGTTGTATTTTTGTTAACTGGCGCTATCATTATGGAAGCATACTTTTTTTGTTCTTGTTAAGGATGTAGCTCTTTTAGGAAAATGGTTCACATTCTAGAAAATTGATAGATTGGTTCACCTTTTAAAAGATTCCTATCATTGTGGATGCATACTTTTTCATTCATGTTAAGGATTTAGTTTTCAGAGGATGATTGGTTCACCTTCTAGAATAACTCTTTCAATGCATGAACTGGATCATGCTTAGAGCTAATGATAACATTATATGTTTGTGACATAAACTTAAGACATGTGTTTGCAGACACAATTGCATGTTTGTTACTATTGTTCCTTAAAATGCATATTGCTGTTTGCCTTAGTTAAGTTCCTATTGGACATGATTGCTTTCATATTATGTTGCATAAAACAAGTCCACAGTCTATGATGGTCCCAAGTTGAAACACCTGCCGATTAATCAAGCTGGTCTATGTTTTGACTCTTGAATTTTTTTGTGGATTATCATTAAGATTCTATATTTTTTTTGGCAACTAAGTATTTTCTCTTGCATCTTACTGCAGTTGTCAGACCTACGAAGGTGGCATTGCCGGAGAACCTGGTTCTGAAGCTCATGGAGGGTATGGTGCTGCCCTTTTGTCTCCCTTCCTATCTCCCTCTTCAATTGGTATTTCCTTTCATATATAATGATTGTTAGGTTTAAGTGTTCACTTAAATGTGTTTGTGCTTGTATTCTACTTTTCCTAGGTACACCTTTTGTGGATTGGCTACAATGATTCTAATCAAAGAGGTCAACCATTTGGACTTGGCTAGTTTACTGGTAAGATAATATTGTTATTTCTTATTTTTATTTTTTACGTCTTGCTCATAAAAGTTTGTTATTTATATGCATTTGTGCAGCTTTTTCAATGTTCATATCCAATTGTGTGTGTTAAAGAATGTATAGGATACTCCTAATTAGTTGATTAGCTTCCTTGTGTAGTATTTTCCTAATTAGGCTAATTGATTTAATTTTCATAGATGATAGAGCTATACTTGTGTATATATCTCTATAATTCTTAAGAAATAAACATAGAAAATCGTTTATACTCTTGTTCTTCTACATGGTATCAGAGCCTTAGGCTCATTTGGGAATTTTCTTTTTCTGATTTTATGTTTCTTGGTTTTGGATTTTGGGATACGTATATTCTATTATTGGTCTTCTTGGGTTCACATTTTTCGGTGACCATTTTGTCTCACCACCATCCTAAGGCGTAAGCCTTGGTTCGGCCCTTACCCAATTTTCGGTGATCGGGTGTGTAGCACATGAGGCTCATGCACCGATTCAACTTTCTAGGTAGATCTCACGCGCCGGCGCGTGATAGTGGTTCAAGCTCCAATCTTGTCTTCGACATCGCTTGGCTATTTCCAGCATTGATACGTCTGTTTAGTCATCGAAATTTGCCTCTATTCTCTCTCTTTTCTTTCTTTTTTTTATGGTTATCTTCCTGGAACTTTGTTTTTGCATTTTGGATTTTGTGGTTTTTCTTTTGTGAGGTGCTTTGTCTGCTTTTCGGTCTGTTGGTGGTTGGATGACTTCAATTTGGAGGATTTTCTCTTGTTTTGGCCATCCTCCAATGTTACTCGGGTGTGGGTTTGCTGTTTTGATTTGGAAGTTGTTGTTTCTTTCATTATCTTCGGCATATTGCTCCTTCCAGTGTCACATGCGAGTTTTTCCTTTTCCCTTTTGCTTTGGTTGGCTATTTTGTTTTTTGGTATTTGAAACCTTTATTTATTGGTTATTGTGTTTGTTGATTGCAGGATATTTTGTTGAAGTTTGTCTCTTTCTTTGTGAATTGTTATTACAGTTATATTGGGTATGGCTGAAAATTTTGTGTGTATTTCCGTGGATGAATATGCTAAATCCATCAAGCATCAAAATTCACTTAAAGTCCCATCTATCACTATAATTGTTGGGTTAGGAGAACCTAGTACATGCCTATTGTCTTCTTAATCTAATTAGATCATTGATTCTGGTGCGACGGATCATATAACTGGTAATAAGAAAGTCTTTTCAAATTTTCGGCCACATACGTTTGCTTCTCTAGTGACTATGACTAATGGGTTAGCTGCTTATATTGATGGTTTCAGTATTGTTAATCCGACTTCATCCATATCTCTGTCATCTGTACTAAGCTTGACAAAGTTATCATGCAATTTGATCTCTGTAAGTAAACTTACACAAGACCTTAAGTGTAGTATCACGTTCTTCCATGACCATTGTGTTTTTCAAGATCTTGTGACAAATTAGATTATTGGTAAAGGGTATCAGGCAACTGGTCTTTATATTCTAAACTAATGAGCATCTAGACCTGTTGCTTGTCCTACTGTCCTCTCTTCTTTTGAAGCACACTGTAGATTGGGGCATTCTTCTTTGCCGTCTTTGAAGAAACTATGTCCTCAATTTTTCAATATTTTTTCTCTTGGTTGAGTCATGTCAGTTTGCCAAGCACCATTGTAACTCTTCAAGTGTTCGGATTAATGAACAAGCTAACTATGCATTTGAATTGGTTCATTCAGATGTTTGGAGACCATGTTCTGTGGTGGTCAGATTTGGGTTCCAGTATTTTGTAAGATTTGTGGATGATTACTTTCGTATGAATCGGGAATTTTTTTATGAAAAGTCATTCTGAATTATTCGTTTACTTTTGTGAATTTTGTGCTGGGATTAAAATTCAATTTAGCGTTTCTGTTTGCACATTAAGGAGTGATAATGTCAAAAAATACTTTTCAGATTTCTTTAAGGCATACATGACTCAGAATGACATACTTTATCAATTCTCATATCCAGATACACCATCTCAAAATGGAGTTGCTGAGAGGGAAAACAAATATTTGCTTAAGACAATACGAGCTCTTTTATTTCAGATGAAAGTTCCTTCTTAAATAATTTTGGGCCGATGTGTCCATTGCTTGCTTCCTGATTAATCACATGCCCTCTTCAGAGCTCATTGGTGAAACTCCCTATTTTGTTCTTTTCCATTGAAGTTGTCATTTACTGTAAAACGAAAAATATTTGGGAACACTTGTTTTGTTCGAGATGTTCAACCTTATATCATTAATTTAGATTTAAAGTCACTGAAGTGTGTCTTCTTGGGGTATTCTCGTCTTTAGAAGGGGTATAAATGCTATTGTCCATATCTTGTGTCTATTGTGTTGCTTTCTGGGAGAATAAACCATTCTACCAATCTTTTGATGCTACAAATTAGAGGAGGACGACCATTGGTTGATTTACAATGTTATAATAAGACCACCAGATGATCCTGTTCCTGTTACTCAAAGTGATTTTGGTCCTCTTGCTCCAAGTGATCTTGTTTCTACTATTCTTGGTGATTCAGCGCCACTCGCTTCTGTTCTTACTCTAGCAAAGCCAAATATTGTGCAGGTCTATTCTACGAGACATGGAACCTTCAGTACAATGCCTGAATCAGATTCATCATCAAATCCAGTACCGGGTGATCTTGATTTTCTCATTAATCTACAGAAAGGCAAATGTCAGTGTACTCATCCTATTGGTAACTTTGTCTCCTATTGTCATTTATCTCAATATGCATGTTCTCTTATTGCTTCTCTCGACTCTGTCTTTATTCCTCGAATTGTTAAAAAATTTTTGTCTCATCTCGGTTGGCATGATGCAATGATTGAGGAGATAAATGTTTTGGATGAAAATCACACTTGGGTTTGGTTGATTCGCCTAAAGGGAAGAAGGTTGTGGGATGCAAATGGGATTTTGCAGTTAAAGTCAATCCAAATGGTTATGTGGCTAGATTTAAAGTTAAGACTTGTTGCAAAAGGATATGATAAGAGATATGGGGTGGATTATTCAGATACTCTCTCCCGTGGTTAAATTTACTTATGTTAGATTGTTTATCTCCATAGCTGCTTCACAGAATAGGCCACTACACTAGTTGGACATAAATAATGCTTTTCTTAATGAAGATCTTTAGGAAGAAGTGTACATGGAGCAACTACTTGGGTTTGTTGCTCAGGGGAGCATTGAAAAATTTGTCATTTGAAGAAATATTTGTATGGTTTAAAGCAGAGTCCCCATGCTTGATTTGTCAAGTTTAGTGAGGTGGTTCAAGAGTTTGGATTGAAAAAGAGTCAATTGTGATCATTAAGTTTTTCTACAGGCAAGCACAAGCTTGCATTACTTTTTATGTTGTTTATATTGATGATATTGTGATTATAGTGAGTGATTTTACAGATATTTGTTCACTTAAGTTTTTTATGTGTACTAGATTTCACAATAAAAATTTGGACCAGCTGAAGTATTTCTTAGGAGTGAAAGTTACAAGAAGCAACAAGGAAATTCTTTTATCCCAACGAAAGTATATTCTTGACCTGCTTGCAGAAACTGAAAAATTAGAAGCCAAGCCTTATAGCACTCTTATAGTTTTCAATGTGCATCTTACAAAAGATGGTGATTCTTTTGATGATCTAGAATGATACAGGAGGTTAGCTAGAAAGCTGAACTACCTCACAATGACTCGTCCTGATATTGTATTTGCAGTTAACGGGATTAGTTAGTTTATGACTGCTCCTACAGTCAAGCATTTGAAAGTTTTAGAGCAAATCTTTTGTTTTTTGAAAGGTGCACCTAGTTTAGGTATACTATACAGTGATCATGGGCATTCTAGCATTGAGTGCTTTGCTAATACTGGTTGGGCAGGTTCCAAAAGTGATAGGAGCTCAACTACTGGCTATTGCGTTTTTGTTGAAAGAAATTTAGTGTGTTGGAGGAAGCAAACTGTGTATTCAGATTTAATGCAGAATCTGAATATAGAGCTATGTTATAATTTGCTTGTGAGATTTTGTGGATTCATCGTTTATTAGCTAAGATTGGTTTGAATCCTCTACCAATGCTACTTTTCATATTGCTTTTAATCTAGTATATTATGAACGAATTAAACATGTTGAAATTAACCATCGCTTTATATGTGAAAAGATCCAAGATAATGTTATTTTAATTGCATATGTAAAGATAGGAGAACGATTAGGTGATTTGTTCACAAAAAAATTCAATAGACCTTGGGTGAAATATTTGTGTAACAAGCTGAACATGATCAATATTTATATTTGAATTCGAGGGGGAGTGTTACAGAATGTATAGTATATTCCTAATTAGTTGATTAGCTTCCTTGTATAGTATTTTCCTAATTAGGTTAATTGATTTAGTTTTCATAGACAATAGAGCTATACTTGTATAGATATCTTTGTAATTCTTGAGAAATAAACAGAAAATCCTCTCCACTCTTGTTCTTCTACAGTGGTATCATGGGTATAATGCTGCCTTTCTCTTTGTTGGATATAAACTTATGTCTTACAGTCGTGTCTTGTGATTTAACTGACCATTTAGTTCATGTATTTGATTGTTGGATATTGTATTAGGATTGGTTGGTATTTCGACAAGGAGTGGAGTGTGGATTTCAGGGGAGAACAAACAAATTGGTTGATGGTTGTTACTCCTTCTGGCAGGTGATATTGTATCCTAGTTTTTGGCACTGTTTCTTTTGGTTGATAGTATGCTAACAAAGAGCATTGAGTAGGGAGGTGTCTTTGCGTTCTTACAAAGATTACATTCACTTGGTGGTGAATGTCTGGTACTTTCTGATGCTGAAGCAAGAGATTGTGCTACAGATAGCTCTTATGATGTAGAGGGTAGAGATGAAAATTCATCTGAGCCTTGTGAATTTTGTCATTTTAGTCGGGGAGGTAAGTTCATTTAGAAACGGTCGGTGTATCTTTATTCCCCATTTTATTTTATAAATGCAATTGCGACAATGATTATATTGCATTTTTCTAGACTTTCTAATATTTATTTAATATTTATTATGGGATTTCTCTCATGTCCTTTTTCCTTGTTCATTGTCATGGTTTGAGAAGGAAATGGACAAACGGAACCTCTTTTTCACAGCACAGCGTTGCAGCAGTACCTTATTCTATGCTCACAGGTATAGTTTAGAAACGTAGTCTACCTAATTATATCAAAGAAAGCACTTATTTACTGGCTGGTAATGTAGTGTTTTAATAAAGTGGAAAAATGAATTATTTTGCTATTAATGTTTTGCAAAAACCACAAGCTGTCTTTTATGTTTTTTTTTAATGCCATTGAAGAAAGCCCCTAAGCTTTGACTGGCTTGTTGATATTAGTTTTGAACAATGACCTAAAATGAGGTGTCAACTTTTCGGATAGATGTGAACCAAAACAGTAATGAGGGCGATTTTTACTGTTTAGTCTGCTTTAGGCATCTCTTTTTAAGGGGTGTCCGAATTAGGTTTGACAAGTTATCGGGGGGGTTTGGCCCAACTAAATAACAAAATAGATGGACACCTTTACATGGATCGTGCATTCATCTGTTAATTAAGTTGGGACCAAACCCAATTCATCAAACCATATTTGAATATTTCTTATTCCTATTTCATTTTCTAAAACAATAAAGCTTTTGATCTATGCTTTTCTTAGAGAATGATGTGAAAGGTATTCTTTATTTCACAATGGAAAATAATTTGGAAGCCTGAGAAAAGCCAGATGGAAAAGAATGCTTTTCCTGGAAACATTTATGGTCTTGCATTTTTGCATGTATTGTGTGCTTAAACAGAAAGCTAATAATACTTCACCTTTACTATTAATCGACCAAAACCACAACTGCTATTACTATCTTGATAATAACTTGGAAAAAGATCAAGAATTACAATTAATTCAAGAAAATAAAATTAAGGAAAAAAAAGGGAAAAGAAAGAGAGAAGAAAATGGGGCTTGTTATATTTTTCAGTGCTACAATCAAGTGAAAAACACAATGTTTTCTTCTAGTTCTCCTTTTTTTTTTCTTCTTCTTCCATCTTTTCCTGAAACGAGAATTAATTTGGTTCAGTAAGTACTGATTTTATGGTCATGGATATATATGTTCAATTTGGCTAATAAAGAGGGAGTAAGCATTCTATAGATTTAAGGAGTCTGGCCTTTTCTATCATAATATATATATGCTATTATCATTTATATTCTTATTATTATAAAAAAAATAGTTTGAAAATGTTTTGTATATTTCAGTTTCAGGGTTCTTGTAACCCAAACAACTTATAAAAAAAATCAGATTCTGATTACTTACTGAACCAAATAAAAGTATTAACTATTTTTTTATTAAGAAATATTATTGTGCAAAAATATTGTATAAATATATCTGTCAAAAACTTCAAAGACATTTTTATACTAATTTGAAAAACATTGTAAGTATAGGAAATAAAAATACTGTTCCAAGTTAAAAAATGGAGGGACTTAATTCTTTAATTATTATTATTTTTTTTTATGAACAAATGGAGGTACTCAATTTGATTGGTTTAAAATGAAGAAAAGAATTTATCTAATGCAAATGCAATTGTCACCTAAAAGAAAAAGAAGAAAATTTTGGTTCAGATAATGCAAGAACTTTTATAAGCAGGATTTTAGGCTCGTAGAAAAGGTCTTATTTTCATTTATTATATTAGATTGTTCCTGTGCGGAGTCTTCAGCAATTTGAACAAGGCAATGTATGGATGAAGGGGGAAAAAATGTTGGAGGGCTTTGTTTGATCTGACATGGTTTTAGCAATGTGGACCTGAGATCCTGTACCCTAAATGAAAAATTATAAAGTTGGAAAGGCATTTGACATAGTCAAAGATGCCATTGAAGCTAATTAAGCAGCTTGATATTCTAAACTACTTCCTGTCCTTTTCTGGTAATTTTAGTTCAGATAATTCAGTAAATCCTTGTTTGGTGTTGTCATATTGAGTATTCATTAATACTAGAAATATGGGATGATTAAATTCTAGCACAATTTTTATACTGCAGGAACAAGAGGGTGGATTCAGAGACAAACCTGGAAAGGCTAGAGACTATTATCATACATGCTATTGTTTAAGTGGCCTTTCAGTGAGTCAATATAGCTGGTCGAAAGATGTGAATTCTCTCCCTCCGCCACGGGCAGTGTTGGGTCCCTTCTCCAATCTCTTGGAACCCATTCATCCTCTATACAATGTGGTCTCAAATCAATACGAAGAAGCTCGGGAGTTCTTTTCATCTCAGGGATCTGTCTTAGTGCAAGTTTAAAGTTATAGATGTGCGTGTTAATTGATTGTTACTCTTAAAATGTTGTAAATTGCAGTCTTCAGAACGGAATTAAATAAAAGCACTGTAGTTACGCTTACGTGATAGCATAAGAGGACCGCAGGTGATAGCATAATACGTGATAGCAAGTATTATTTGCCAATATTTTATGAATCTGTAATTCGCCATGGTGCTCAGGGTATGGTCTAATCTCTTCCTAGGTAACCGAGGCATTAGTCTGGGCCAAATAAACAAGGCAGGTAAACCCTTTTTGTTTTTTTGGGTCTGCAGGTGGTGGTTTGTAAACTCAGGTGATGGGCACCCATGCACCAAGCTGTGCACCTTTCGATCGGTGTATTCACACTGCACAATGCTTGGTGCATGGAATTGTCACTCAGGAATGGTGGGAATTGATCCATAGTGGTTAAGGAGGCTATGCACGGCCACAAGTTGAGGCCTTCAGCCATTGGACTACATCTTGATTCCACAAGTAAGCAAGCTCATTTCAATTCATTATAAAATGAAATAATGAATTTATTTTGAAATTACTGTTAGTTGAATAGAAGGCAATGACTGTGACAATTGAAAATTAGTATAATCAATTTGCTGTTGAAGTTTCATTTTAACAGCTCAACTTAATAAAAACACTGCTAATAAGCACTCATTGTGCGTGTGGCGGCTAACGTGGATTGATATTATGTGATGTTGCAGCGAGTGTAATACACATTAAAGGAGAATGAAACACTTGTTGCATGTTAACTTACAGAAAATTGTTACAGTTTTTCAGAAAATTTTTTTTCAGAAAATAAAAAATAAAGATCATAGTTATTTTGATCATTTTTTTCTAAAATAGAAAACAGAAAATGAATCTTTCAGTTTTTCAAAATAAAATATAAATAAAAAAATTAATAAAAAATATTTTTTAAATTTTCTGAATAATTTTAATATATATATATATGTGTGTGTGTGTACATATATATACATATGGATATGTATATATATATGTGTTTGTATGTGCATGTACATGCGTATATATATATATATATATATATATATATATATGTGTGTGTGTGTGTGTGTGTGTGTGTGTGTGTACATGCGTGTACATACATATATACAGAAAATAAATACTTTAATTTTTCATTTTTTGATAAATGAACGTATTTTTTAAATTATATATATATATATATATATATATATATATATATATACGCGTGCGGGCACACATATATATATATATACATACAAAAAAATAAATATTGCAGTTTTTCATTTTTTGATAAATGAATGCATTTTTTAAATTTTTTATAAAAAATAAATACTTCAATTTTTTTTTTATAAAATAGAAATTAAAAAACTGTTTTTCGTAAGTAAACTTATCCTTAACTATTTGCAAATAGTCTTTTTCTCCAATTAAATATTTAGGTTCTTTCACCGTTCTTCACTACTTTTTTTTTTTTTTAATTCATGGAACAATTTTGATATTTCATCAAGTACTGCAAAGTCAAAATCTTTAAACATAGAACACAGACAGGAAAAAGGATGAATCCAAAAAGCTTCATTTTTTCTTTTTGTTGATTGTTTTGTTTTGTTTAATTGCTAATATTTAGTTTTACAGAAATTGGATAAAAGAGAAAAAAGTGTGGAAATTTTGGAGTAAAAAAATTAGAGGGAAGACAAACAAGAGAGAATGTGTTCTTTCAAATTTTGGTTCCTATACGTGCCATTTTTTAATTTGTCTAAATTCTACTTTTTAATTCTTAGAATTCTACTTATACCACTGATGATCATTGATTGAATAAAATTACTCATTAATTAGGCTCTCATTGGTTGAAAAATAAAAATGCAGCAAATATTTTCTACTATATGTTTATATGTGGTATTTATTTTTGGCTAAACTGAATACAATTTATTTCAATTTTATTTTTTTCTCTAACCTATTAATGGGATGAAGTTATATTTTCTTCTTGATCTGCATATTACAATGTAATCAATTTAGGCAATTTATATTTTCTTCTTTGTTTGATCATCAAGCTGTTTGATGGGATTTTTTTGGTAAAATTTCTTTGGTAATAAAAATTTGCATTTTCAATTGACGGTAGATTTGTTTAATTAGCTTTATATATTAGGGGTCTATTTAAAATATAGATGAGGGATTAAAGGAATATATGTGATTATTACTATAAAAATTGTAAATTAATTTAATTTATTAAAGTCCAAACTAATAAAATTCCAATTAGTTAAAACATACTACTAATTTAGTATATCTTATATGATTTTCAAATAAAAATAGCTGAAATATTGAAATACAAGCTCAACCTTTAAATTGGGTAACACATGCAGCTGATGCAAGAATTTTTTTTCTACTTTGTGTCGGCATTTAGCAATTATCAAAATTCTATTTTGTTCTTAACATGCATATACACTGTATTCACTTATTACAAATTGAATATACTGTTTTTCAAATTAAATTGAAATTCAATTTTATTTTTAATTGAAATTGAATTTATAAACTTAATTTAAATTGGATTTAATCGGCTAATTCAATTTTAATTGAATACTATTCAAATTGAAATTAAATTTGATTTTAATCGATTTCAAAACTCCCACATTCTTACATAATAGAATTTTTCTATTTTCATTTGAGACTTGAGTAAAACCGAAATTGATTGTCATTAATTGGATTTAATCATGCTTATCAAATATTATTTCTATAACTATCTAAAAATTATTTCTTTCAACTACCTGAATTTTGATCTAATTAAATGTATGGAAAATTTTCAATTGAAATTTACATTTGGGTTATAAAGATATTTCTTTGAAAAATGAATTAAAGATCTTTCTTGATTTGAAAAGGAGAAAATGATTTTTTTAATTGACTCATCAGATCGGTTTATGTATTTAAATAACCCTGTCAAAATGTAAAATTCAATTAAAATAATTACATATAAAATTTTGATATATAATTTTTGAATTTACTGAATATTAAAATAATATTCAATTTGGCCGATTGTGAATATCATGTATTCAATTTTGCCCAAAGTAAATATTTTATATTCAGTTTTTCAAAGTGAATATACTCTATTGATCTTAAATCTATATAATAGAATTAATTTGCTATTTGTATATAAATTAATTATAATTTTTTTGGAAGTTATAATAAAAGTAAAAATAATTAATAACTATACAATATTATTATTTATTGTAATTGTATTTTTAATAATAAAGATTAATTTAGTCTAATAATAAAATAATAAAAGGTTAATTTAATTTAAAAAGATTAATTAAATTATAATATCAGTATGGGTATAAACTATATTGCAGTTACTCGAGTATAATATAATTAAGGGTCAATTACAAGCTAAGCTAATAGAAGAAAGAAATTTTGAGCTAATCTGAATGGATAACGCTGTTTAGAGTTCAACCATGTAAGTTTTTGATAAAATGAATTGGAAAGCAGTTTTCAAATGATGAATCTTTCTTAATCAATAAATAAATTGATTTGGGTTATGGTGATGGTTCTTTTAACCAGTACATAAATTGATGTTATTTCTAATCAGCTTTAGTTGAGTACAAAAATTTGAATTTTTTGTGTTAAATTTGTATCCACTAATTTCGTGATTTGATAATCTTCTTCATTTCTTTTGTTTGATTTTGATGATTAGATATAGAGAATGTTGTAAGTTTTGATGATTATATTAAACCAAATAGATTTAAGTTCATATAGCCAATCAACTATAATTAATTTATATACAAATAGCAAATTAATTATATTATATAGATTTAAGATCAATAGAATGTCTTCATTTGGAGAAACTGAATGCAGAGTATTTACTTTGGACAAAATTAAATACAAGATATTCACATTCGGCCAAACTGAATATTATTTTAATATTAAGTAAAATCAAAAATTATACATCAAAATTTTATATGTAATTATTTTAATTGAATTTTATATTTTGACGGGGTCGTTTAAATACATTAATCGATCTGATGAGCCAATTAAAAAAAATCATTTTCTCCTTTTCAAATCAAGAAATATCTTTATAACCCAATTGTACACTTCGAAAATAAAAACTGAATTGAAAATTTTCCATACACTTAATTAGATCAAAGTTCTTTGAAAAACATAATTTTTAAATAGTTATAGAAATAATATTTGGTAAGCATTATTAAATCCAATTAATGACAATCAATTTCGATTTTACTTTCTTAAGTCTCAAATGAAAGTAGAAAAATTCTATTATGCAAGAATAAGAGAGTTTTGAAAGCAACATTAATAAAGATATTTACTTTGATCAAAATTGAATACAAGATATTCAATTGATTCAATTACTAAAAATTGACTTTCAATTAAAAATATCAAGCATTCAATTTGAAATTAAGTTAGCCCTATATGCATGATGTATGCATGCATGTGCATATATAATTATATATATTAGTTTTGTGTACATTTGACCTTTTAATCGATCTTGTCTAAAAAAAATGTTTAATTGCTGTTTCAATTTGATAATAGTAGTAATAATTAAAAACCATTCCAATTTTACCAAAATATCTTCACCATTTGTATAATATGTTTTCTAATTAATATAATCATAATATATTGTATGCAAATAATCGATAAATAACAGAGGGCAAGTTCTAGGAATTATTATTATTTATTTGTCATATTGATATAACATAATAGCATACAATTATTTCAGCTTAATTGTTGGTAGGAAAAAAAAAAAAATCTCTGTTCTCAGTTCTCCATCTCTCGTACATCATTTAGAGTTTCAAGTAGGAATGTTTAAACGGTCAGTTTGGTTCGATTTTGGACCGAACCCAAAAGATAAAAAATCAAAACTTTTAAAATAAGAAACCAAACTAAAGTATTTAGAACTGAAATCGAATATATCAAATTAATTTCGATCGATTCAATTTAATTCAATCGGTTTTGGATCAATATGAACTTTTTTAAATTGACCCTTTAACCTAAATGAACCTATAAATTAAATTAACTTATATTCAACAACATAAAACCATTTAAAACAACTAAAATTAAAATAATGCATATAAATTTTTTATATTATGTCCGTAATAAATACTAATCAAAATTATATTTTTTAAAATAACTAAAATTAAAATAATGTATATAAATGTATCATATTATGCACATAATAAATACTAATCAAAATTATATTAAAAAAAATATATTGTTATAATAATACTTAAAAATACATCCAATAATGTAAAATAAAAATATAAGATAATTTATATTTACATTATAAATACTAATCAAAATTATATTTTTTAAAATAACTAAAATTAAAATAATGCACATAAGTTTATCATATTATGTACATAATAAATACTAATCAAAATTATATTAAAAACTATATTGTTATAATAATATTTAAAAATACATTCAAAGTTCTCCAATAAAAAAAATTCATATAAATAAAAATATAATATAATTTTTCAAATATAAAATAAGGCAAAAATGAAAACAAAACTTTTAAAATAGGAAAAAAAGCTGCTAAAAGAAACTGAAAATTGTCCATATTAGGATTTGAAGTTGAGACATCATGGTAATAATAATAATTCCACACCACTCATCCAAACTATTTTTATTCCAAATTTAATACTATAATATAAATATATTTGTAAACTTCGGTCGGTTCGATTATTTTGATTTTTCAATTTTAAAATCAAACCGAACAGATTGAACCAAACTTTTATTTCAGTCCAGAACCGAACAAATCGAAAATTGAAAAATCGAATCAAACATACCAAAATTCATTTGGTTCGATATTTGGTTCCTGTTTGGTTCTACACAGCCCTAGTTTGAAGTTCAGAATTACTTACTTTTTATTCATTTTCAGCTGTACTTTTCTATATATTTATGTAACATAAAAAATCACATTTTAGTCCCTATACTTTAACGATTTTACACATTGGATCCCTATATTTTCAAAATTGTATATTGAATTCCTGAAGTTTTCAAGGAGAACACATTAAGTCCAAAATGGACGGTACAAACGGCAGTGTAATACACGCTCGGTTAAAATTACGTATATTTTAATTGAATACTATTATTTTTAAAGTTTGTTTGGACTTTAAGTGTTCTAATAGAAAAGTTTAAGGACTCGTTGTGTAATTTTTAAAGTATAAAGATCCAATGTGTAAATACGTAAAAGTTAAGAGATCTAATATATAGTTTTGAAAGTATAGAGATTAAATGTGTAAAAATGTTAAAGTTCAAGAACAAAATTATAGACTTTTCCTTGTATAAATGAAAGGAAAGTATTATGTAAGGGAAAATTCTTGCCTATAGATTCATTGCCACTGGCTTTTGTAAGAACTGAGAAGAACTGTGAATTGATTTGCTGGATAACAAATAAAATAAGATTTTAATCATTTTATTACTTTTGGTCTGATAAATTTATCAATTATTCAACTGATTAGTGTGATAAAACAAAGAAAAAAAAATCCAATTTCTAACATTTTGTTTCGAAAATGGAAATAAGTTCTCAATTTCACAAAAGTCAATCTCTAAGTAAATTGAACCCAACCCAACAATATCTATTGAAAAAAATTTTAATTATATACCATTAGAGAATTTAATTTATCTAAAACTATATATACATTTTGGCTTCCCTGCATTAAACTTAGAATTCCAAAAATCAAAAGCTTGATGCTTAAATCATTATTTTATTTTATATAAATACAATGAGACCAAAATCATTATTTTAATTTCATATGAAATAACTTTGGCAAATAGATTAAATCCACCGTTGACAAATAAATATTAGAAATGGCATAAGCTTGTTGTATAAATTTTAGAATAGAACACCAAATGTATTAATAAAAATAAAAGAAGAAGAAAAAAGAGCGAGAAGGGTATACGTAAACAGACATACAGCTACAATAACATGAGATGTACTCCAATATTGTATTTACTTGATGTTTATAGTGGAGTATAACGATTATATAAAAGTGATAACATGAGATATAAATATAGGAAAATAAGTTTTTTTTTGGAATTTTTTACTGTTTTTGGTAGTTTTAAAAAGCAGTATATTTTTGCATTAGTCTCGAGCAAAAGTTTTGGGAGTTTTACATAAGCATGTTTTCTCTAATAATTAATTGTAAAAATTAAGGTTCATATTATAAAATAAAAGTTAGCAAAACTTAATTATTTTTAGCTAAGAATTGAAACTTAATTAGCATTCTTAACAAAATTTAAGAACTACATTTGGCATTGGTGTGATATTTAAAGAGATATTTTGTAATTAATTGTCAATATCTTACAAAATTCTATTTCTTGACATTTATATTGGAGTATAATGATTATATAAAAGTGATAACATGAGATATAAATATAGGAAATTAAATAAAGTTTTTCTGAGAGTTTTAAAAAGCAATAAGTCTTTGCATTAGTCTTGAATAGTTGATTAAATCCAATTAAAATTAAGTTTACAAATTTAATTCCGATTAAAATAAAATTGAATTTGAGTTCAATTTGGATAATTGACGTCAATTTGATTTTTAATTGAATTTAAATGAAACTAAATTTGAACCAATTAATTGAAAATGGATTTGCATTTGATTCTTAAATCAAATAATCTCAATTAATAAAGTATAATATCGAAATCTTTTAAACAGCGTATTTGCTTATGACAAAATTGAATATAGGGTATTTACTCTCGGTTAAATTTAATACATGTAATCACTTTGGAGAAACTGAATACAGAATATTTACTTTGGATAGAACTGAATACAAAGTATTTAATTTCACCAAGCTAAATACAATTTATTTCAATTTTAATTTTTCTCTAACTTATTAATGGGATGAATTTATATTTTCTTCTTTATGTGCA
Organism: Excoecaria agallocha; assembly: GCA_037975025.1. Taxonomy (NCBI): domain Eukaryota; kingdom Viridiplantae; phylum Streptophyta; class Magnoliopsida; order Malpighiales; family Euphorbiaceae; genus Excoecaria; species Excoecaria agallocha. The sequence goes on from CM075822.1 coordinate 26,488,705, forward strand.
TATTACAATGTAATAAATTATTGCCCATTACTTTAAACACGATAATTCAAAATATAGGGAAATTAAAAAGTAAAAATAAAAATTAAACTTAGCATACTCTTTCCAGTTTCTACCTTCTTCTCCCACAATTCACAAAATATATATAATTGTAAAAAATTGATAAATAATATTTTAGTAAACTATAACAAATATTTTATAGATCTGATATCAATTAATTTGGGTGCGTTTACTTTCAGAAAATAATTTTCTATTTTCTATTTTCTTAGAAAATTTGAGTATTTATTTTTTATAGAAAATTTAAAAAATACGTTCATTTATCAATAAATGAAAAACTGAAGTATTTATTTTATGTATATATGTATGTATATACATATATACATTATATATAAGCAAATAGACACATACACACATACATATATGTGTGTGAGTGTACATGTATATATGTATATATGTACATATATATGTATGTGTATACATACATACATACATGCATACATACATACATATATGTATGTATGTATGTATGTATGTATGTATGTGCATATACACACACACACATACATATGCATACACATACATATACATATGTATGTATGTATGTATATGCATATATGTGCATAAATACATACATGTGCGTGCGTGCGTGCGCGCGCGCGCGTGTGTATATATATGTGTGTGTGTGTGTGTGTGCAGACATATATATGTGTATATTGTATATGCATACATATATAGGCGCACACACACACACATATATGTGTGTACGCGCACGTGTATGTACATACATATATATACATATCCATATGTATGCATGTACTACATATACATGCACACGTGTATATACATATGTGTGTGTGTGAACATTATTCAGAAAATTTGAAAAATATTTTTTATTAATTTTTTAATTTATTCTTTATTTTTGAAAATTAAAAAATTCATATTTTGTTTTTTATTTTAGAAAACTGACCAAAATAAAATGATCTCTATTTTCTGTTTTTTATGGGAAATTTTTCTTGAAAATTGGAATATTTTTTCTGTAACTGAACATGTCTTTTCTTTTCAGAATTGATCATAAAATGTTAATAATAAAATGTCATAAAAAATTACTTTTTTTTCCCTGCACTTTTTTGAGAAAATGCACCATGAATTGATATGTCTTAAAAAAAAAGTTGTTGATGCCTGAACTTTTCCATATTACAGTGTAATCTCATGAGTAATGGCTAATAAATTCATGAATGGTGCATTAACTTTTCCATTTGTCACTTTTGTAAACTTAATTTCAATTGGATTTAATCAATTAATTTAATTTTAATTGAATACTATTCAAATTGAAATCAAATTTGATTTTAATAGATTTCAATTGCTAAATTTTATTGAATTAATTCAACTACTCAATTCCTTTTTAATACACTTTTTGCCCAAATTTCTTTCACATCAAGGTATGAATTTTTTTTTTATTTTTCATTCACAATTAAAATTGATCCGGTTATTATTGTATTAAAATTGACTTGTCACCTATTTTGGCTTAATTATTATCGGAGTATTATCCAATTTAAATTAAGTTCAAATTCAATTTCAATTAAAAATAAGATTGAATTTGAGTTCAATTTGAAAAACAATGTGTTCAATTTACAGTATGTTAATACAATGTATACGAATGCTAAGAAAAAAAAAAAGAAAGAAAAAAAATTGAATACACTAATTTTTTATTTTATTTACTTCCTTTTTATGATTTTAGATCTGAAATATTAAAGATTTAAACAATAGTTCAAAGGAAGAAAAGCTCAAGAGTTAGAGAATTCAAAATCTACAATTAAAAAGAAAAATTATTAGTGATGTATTAATTCATAATTTAAAAATACCAAAAGGTAAATACTGAATACATAATTTAATTAATTACCTAACCAAAACAATTTTATGTGACTTTACCCAAAATTAGTTAATTTGATGTGTTAATTCTCCGCATGCCCGATCAAATGCGTTTATATTAAATATAAAATTAATTTTTTTACTAAAATATTTCTTTTATTTGTATTATTATTACTTTTTAAAAGAGAGAATTTATTTAAATAAATTCATATTGACAATTAATTACAAAATATCTCTTCAAATATCACAACAATGCCAAATTTAGTTTTTGAAATTTGTTAAGAATGCTAATTAAGTTTCAATTCTTGATTGGAAACAATGCAGTTTCGCTAACATTTTATTTTATAATATAAACTTTAATTTTCACAATCAATTATTAGAAAAAACATACTTATATAAAATTATAAATTGATTATTAACTGATATTTTGTAGTTTCTACCCAAAAGTGTGAGGACTCGAATTGCATATTATTTTCAAGGGTTAAATTATCACTATTATGTGATAAGTAACTCAAACTAGCTAAATATGACGACAGATAGTAGGGGTGAGCAGAAAAAATAAAAAATATGGTTAACTGCAAAATTGATCCGAAATAAAATCGATTTTTTTTGATTAACCGATCTGCTGAACTCGATTGCGATTTTTAATTTTTACATTTTCGATTTTTGATTATGGTTTCAATTTTTGAATACAAGTTAACCGTTAGTTCACAGTATATATATATATATATATATATATATATATATATATTATACCAAAATTTTTCTTTTTTTTTATGTTTCTCTCTAAACTTACATAAAATAATAATTTAAAATATATTTAAATTATAATTTTTTTATATTATAGTTTTTTATATTTTTCTATAAAATTTATATAATACTTTAAAGTAAATTTATATTATGCTATTTTTTTAATTATATAGTAATATTTATATATAGTAACCAATTAACTTTTATATATGTTATTTTTTTGATCATATATTGATATTCATATTTCACTTAATAGTATTTAATTATAATTTTTTTATATTTTAGAATTTATATTTTAATATTTAATATTATCTAAAATTTTATATGACTTAAAATCAAGTATGTTAATTTTCAAAAAATATCAAATTTATTTTATAATATTAGCTATTAATTTGTTAAACATGAATTTTTGCTAGTAAATTATGTTTATTTTGTGATTTTCTTTTGAATTACTTTACACATTTGAAATTTAATTAAATTTTGCCAAATTTTTTAATAATTTTATATTATAAATTTTAATGGTTAACCAAAAAATATTTGTTAACCAAACCAAAAAAATTGAATCGATGGATCAGTTAACCGAATATAACAGACTGATTAATGGTTAATACTTTTAAAAAATCGATATTAATAGATTGGTTATTTTTTTTACGCATGTACTGGTTAACTTAGCCCTAACGAATAGATTATCCACAAAAAAAAAAAAAAAAAACTGTAGTAGAATCTATTTAACATTATTCAATAATATCTTATTTCGTTTAAATAATCAATTAAATATAAGAAATTCAATTAAAGTATTAATTTTTTTTAATTGGATATGTTTAATATTAGTATTAGAGATTTGGATTAATTTATCACATAATTCATATATTTATATATAGTCAGTATTCTAATAAAATGGAAATGTTAGTGTAAGCCCTAGCCACAATGCATTGTAATAAAAACTTTGAATTAATAAAATGAGGTATATGTTTTATCCATTGTATTCCTGTGCATATCAATTGATAGAACTATCCAAGAATGTTGTTTCGGTTTAAGTTATCATGTGTGAGGCACATGGTTGTAAGACCTTGAAAAAAATGAGACATCATTCTAAATATCCCTAGTCAGTCATTGTTATGGGAATAACAATGAATTAAGACTAGTATGCTCTCTCTGATATTATGAGTTCTGTCTTACGGATCATTAGGACAAGAGTGTCAATCAGAGATCATAGATACATGTTAAAGAACATGATATCTGGATTCGATCCGCTCATGAGAACACTATATGGTATAAGTCATAAGTGTTTTTCATATGCAAGTTTTGTATCGGAGTTCTTAGACCTAAAATCTCTATGAAACTCTTTATGAATTAATGTGTGCTTTGACATACACCTAACGTGCTCGTAACAGAGTTACAAGTACGGGTATGCTTGGGTATGCATTGATTCATGTTAGAGAGCATGAGAGAAGTGAAGGGATTACCCCTCTCGATAAGAGAGAAAAATATCATTGGCCACTTGATCAGTGAACTGAGAAGTGTATGGCCATAACGAGATGAAATAATGAGTAATCATTATTTATTTGAGAGTTCAGTGTCACTGGAAGATCAAGAAAGGAATTAATATATATAAGGATGACTAGTTCCATGCCTTATATTAATTCTGATATTTATGGGTAAGGGACTATGCAAAATTGCATTAGGTCACTAAATGCCATATGCATTTTCATTTAATTTGGAATGCTATAATACTTTGCTAGAGAATATATATAGCCTTTGAATTAATTCATTGCCAACATTAAATGGACCTATAGGATCGCACACAGAGCATTGGGCTTAAAATATTTAAATAAAGTATTGGGCATTAATTTGGGCTTTTAGTTAAAGTCAAATTAATGTGTGTGATGGGTTTTAGATTGCTATTGGACCTTGGCCCATGAGAGAGAAAAAAAATTCAGCCCACAAGGTTTAATTTCAATTAATTAAATGTCTTATATGAATTTAATTAATTGAGTATTAAAGCCTAAAAGACTTATTATCAAATTAAATCTCTTAATTATGAATATTGGTGGCCGAAATTCCTAGAGAAAAATCAAAGGAATTTCGGCACATGGTATATATTAATTAAGTGATTTATTTGGTTAATATGTCTTATGTTTTAATCTTGGATTAATTCAAAAAAATTTAAATCAATATATATCTCTTATTTTAAAGAAGTGATAAAGGCTAAAATTAATTATCTTTAAGTATTTGATTTTAGATTTATCACTTAAAAATAAAAGGATATATATTGAATGAGAGAGAAAACAAAAACCCTAAGTTATTCTATGGTTTTTGCGTGAACTCTCTCTCAAGAATTTCTTTTAGCCAATTTTTCACAAGGAGAAAGGATAGTTCCTCATTCTCTTGTGATCTTGGGTAGTAATAGCAACCCTAGAGAAGTGTAAAATCAATTTTGTAGCTTCAATACATTTCCATTACACAATACTTTAAAAGAGAGCTAGCAATCTCGATTTTAAGCCATCGGTGCAATTGTGTGTGTGAGAATAGAGGGAGTGGCGTAAAAAGCTGTTCCTTGGCATTGGTGATCAAGATCTAAGGTGGATAAAGTCATCTCGGTTGCTGGTCATCACCAAACTCAAGTTTTAAAAGGCATCCAAAGTTGTAAATTTTAAAACCCTAAAATTGCATGTTTCGATTCTTGTCATGGAATTGTTTGGCATGTATGATCGATTTTTGTTGTTTTTCCGCTACGTGATTGCCATGTTCATACCATGTCATATTCCATCAGTGGTATCAGAGCCTAAACATGCTTATTTTAGTGCTTTAGATGCATGAAAAAATTAATTAAAAATCGTTATTTTGAAAATATGCAATGCTGAAATTTTCTGTTTTGAGTTTTTTGCATTGTTTTGGTGTAAAAATGATTTTAATTGATTAGATAGGTATTATAATTAATATGACATGTTAATATACTTTCCTAAGATGTTATTAGGGCTGGTAATGGTTGGATTTAATTATTTGTACCTGATGGTACATGTTAATTATGAAACTAGGTGCTAGTTGGCATGTAAATTGCTAGTTTAACAATTAGTTTTCAAAATTAAATGTAAAATTGATTTTGGCATGTTTGTAAGTGATTTTTAAAGATTAAATATCAGGTCTGGACATATTTTAAATTTTTTTTTAATTCTGGTCCATGACAATTTAATTGATTAATTTTAAAATCACTTAAAACTATGACTAGTTTTTGTTTGTTACATGTTTAATCAATATTGTTCTGTTTTGTTTTGATTAAAATGGTAAAAAACACATTTAGATCAGATTGGTACAGAATATTAAATCAATATTTATGGACTTATTTAAATTATTAAATGAATCATAAAATTGATTTAAATGTTTGTGCATTTTGTGGCATTACATAAGCATTAAACAAATTGTTTGTTTGTTTTTGCATGAATGCCGTGTACTATATATGTGTTCTTCATGATTTTATATTTTTAATTCATGTTAGCACATATTATATGTATTTTTAATGTTTATGGGCTGTATGACATAAAATTAAAAATGGAAAAATTGGAAATTATACTAGAGTTGATTTATAGCACAAATCTAACTAGTTAGTGTTTTGGGTTTTTAAGAGAACTTATTCAATAAGAGGATTTAGTCCATTGGGCTTTGGCCCAGGCCCATCACGGGGTCTTCTCTTAAAGGTTCAAGTACACAATTTCCATTAATGGGCTTGGCTAAATTAATTAAAATTGGACTTTGTTTTATCCATAAATGTTATGTATATTTATTTGCTAATTTGGTGTGATGAATGGATATGCATGGTGCATTCATGGGCCCTGGATTTTTGTAATTAAATATGGCTTGCGAGCCATTATATTTTATTGTAAAAGTTTCATTTATTTCTTAGAATAGAATATAATTGAAGACTTTGTAAATCAAGACGAAGCCCACCGGAGTGGAGAAGCCAAACTCGAAGATTCTTTTGTAATAGTATAGAATCTTAGTTGTAGGTTTTTGGGCCCATGTTTGTCACGCTTTACTTTATGCAATTTATTTATATATGCATGCTATGTATGGATGACAAAGCGGTATGCCATGTAAGCTGTAATAAAATGAATCCCTAAAATAGTAAGTTACAAAGTTGCCTCCCTAATTCGAAACATGTCAAGGGCATCGATCATCGGTCAGACTAGGAGTCCTAGATGCACCTGATTATCTTTGTGAGGCATGGGTTGTGAATGTAGGTTGGACTTAACATGGAAAGGGATGCCCGGACCTAGGCAACTAATAAATGGGTTGTGCTATAACATCTTAAGATGTTAGCCCATTTGATCCAAGAGTCATGTACGAGACATGATTGGAGTTTTCCTACCTAAGTAACTTAACTTATTAGGTGTACAAGCTCAGCTTGACTAATAAGTTGTTGTGAAAAGTGGATCTTGGCCCACATTAAATCACTAACGCGAATTATTTAAAGGGATATTAATTCGGTTTGTGGGATCATAAATAAGACCTCATTTAATCTTGCTAAATTTTATTGTAGATTGAAAATGGCATTTTCAAACAACAATTTCTCATTGCGATCGGTCCTTAAAAAGGACAAATTAAATGGCTCCAATTTCATAGACTGGTCTCGAAACTTAAGAATAGTTTTTAAGCAAGAGAAAAAGTCGTATGTTTTGGATGCACCCTTGCTTGAAGAACCTTGGCAGGAACGCCTCTGCGGTTCAAGAGGAAACTTTTGAGACCAAGAAGAGTGACTCCAATGATGTGACCTGTCTGATGCTGGCCACTATGGTGCCTGACTTGCAAAAGCAATTTATGGATCAAGAGGCTTATGCAATCATGGTGCACCTCAAGGAGATGTTCCAAGAGCAAGCTCGTCACGAGAGGTTCGTGACAACAAAGGCCTTAATTTCTTGTAAGATGGCTGCGGGTACTCCTGTTAGTACCCATGTACTCAAGATGAAAGGGTATCTTGATGCTCTTGAGAAGCTTGAGGTACTAGTGCCAAAGAAATTGTCTACTGACTTGATCTTAGGTTCATTGACTGATGATTATGATCCATTCATGATGAATTATAACATGCATGCAATGAACAAGTCAGTCACTGAGCTTCATGGGATGCTTAAGAATGCTGAAGAGAACATTCGAAAGACTAATCCCGTATTGATGGTTCAAGGGGGCATTAAGAAGGGACCCGCTAAGGGAAAGGCAAAACCCAAGAATGACTTGGCTCGATTCAAGTCAAGTGGGAGTGCACCTCAGGCCCAATCCAAGCCCAAGGCACAGAAACTCAAAGAGAGTGAGAGCACTTGCTTCCATTGCAACAAGATAGGGCATTGGAGGAAGAATTGCACTCTCTTCAAGGAAGAACAAAAGAAGCATGGAGCCAAGGCGTCCAGTTCTGGTATTTTTGTTGTTGAAATTAACCTTTCTATTTCTACCACTTGGGTATTGGATACCGGTTGTGGTTGTCACATTTGTTCAAATGTGCAGGGGTTAAGAAATAAGCGGTTACTTGGAAAGAATGAAGTGGACCTCCGTGTGGGGAATGGAGCACGAGTTACTGCCATGGAGATAGGCGACTATCACCTCACTTTACCTTCCGGACTTTGTATTGTTTTGAATAATTGTTATTATGTGCCTGCTATGAGCAGAAACATTATTTCAGTTTCATGTTTGGATAATGATGAATTTGATTTTGTTATTAAAAATGGCAATGCTCATATTCGTCGCCAAGGCATTTCTTATGGCAATGCCATGTTGCAAAATGGCCTTTATATCCTTGATCTACAAAACAAAGAGTCCATATACAACATTAATACGAAGAGGGTTAAGTCAAACGAATTGAACCCTACTTACTTCTGGCATTGTCGTTTAGGACATGCAAACGAAAAACTCATTTCAAGACTCCACAAAACTGGAGTGCTTGGGTCATTCGACTTAGAGTCTTATGACACATGCGAGCCATGTTTGTATGGAAAAATGACAAAGAGTCCTTTTAATAAGAAAGGTGAGAGGACTAATGGCTTATTGGAACTAATACATAACAATGTATGTGGACCTTTAAGTACACAAGCTAGAGGTGGTTTTAGCTACTTCGTGACATTCACAGATGACTTCAGTAGATATGGCTATGTCTATCTAATGAAGTACAAGTCTGAAACTTTTGAGAAATTCAAAGAGTTTAAGAACGAAGTATAAAACCAACTTGGCAAAAGTATAAAAGCCATTCGATCAGATCGAGGCGGCGAATACTTAAGCCAAGAGTTTGACAGTCATCTAAAGGAGTGTGGTATTATTTCACAGCTCACTCCTCCTGGAACACCTCAATGGAATGGTGTGTCCAAAAGGAGAAATCGAACTCTGTTGGACATGGTTCGATCTATGATGAGTCAAGCTAATCTTCCTATCTCTTTTTGGGGTTATGCATTAGAAACTGCTGCGTTTCTATTGAATCGTACTCCAACTAAAGCAGTTGAGAAGACACCATATGAGGTATGGACTGGGAAATAACCCAATATGTCTTTTCTTAGGATTTGGGGCTGTGAAGCACATGTTAAGAAATTAACATCTGACAAACTAGAGTCCAAATCTAGTGTCTGCATATTTGTGGGTTATCCTAAAGAAACAAAGGGATACTACTTTTACTCACAAGCCGAGAACAAAGTATTTGTTGCTCGTAAGGCTGTTTTCTTGGAAAAGGAGTTCCTTCTCAAGATAGACAATGGGAATAAAGTAGGAGTTGGAGAAATTCAAGCGCCAAAAACTCCGATAGAGGATGAGTTGGAAATGGGATCAAGTTCACAACCAGTTGTGGAACAAGAACCCATTACACAAGAACCTAGAAGGTCTGGTAGGGTACGTCAGGAGATTGAGAGATATGGATTTCTAATCACTGACAGTGACACTATTGAGTTAGTAGATCGTGAGGATCCTACTACCTACCGAGAAGCTATTGAGAGCCCAGACTCAGAAAATTGGCTTGAAGCCATGAAATTCGAGATGCAATCAATGTACGATAACCAGGTTTGGACCTTGGTTGATCCACCGGAAGGTAATGTGTTATTTAGGAGTAAGTTTAGAATTAAGAATGTTGAATTAAAAATAGGTTGGAATTAGATCTCTTAAAGGAGGATTTAATGAAAGTTTAGGATTTTATAACCAAATTTACATGCTAAGTATTAGATTGTTCATAATCTAAGGTCTCAGTACATAAAATGATATTCTGAATGAGATATCTGAACTTAAACAGGTTTTCTATAATCACTTGTGTTATTTTTAATTAAATCATTATAATAGAAGTTGAGGTGGATAGTGCCTTAGTAGAAGTGCTTTTATTATTAAATTTTATCATCTCTTACATCTTGTTCTATTTTAGTTTTGCAAGTTAACATATTTAATTTTATTACTTGATTTGTTTAGTTACTATTTTTAGCTTAGTTAATCTATAATCACATTAAACTTGGAAATTCTTTCATACATTGCTCACTATAAAATCTAAAATACACAATCTTTAGGGTATGATATTTAAGGGTCTTTATCTTATTTGGCACAATTAAACTTACTAGATGAGAATTGGATACGACCATATTACCATAATCAACTATATCACAAAAGTTTAGCCTGATCTTTTAGTAAAAAGGTCAAAGGTCATCATCTAAAGGAGGGAAACTTGGTATTCAATCAAATAAAACCCAATATGTCTGACTACAAAGGAAAATTCAAACTAAAGTGGTAGGGCCTCTTCATGTTGAGAAGTTACAATCAAAGTGTGCAGCTATTCTCATTGATAGAGATGGGAATAAGTTTAAGGAACCAGTCAACATCGACAGACTAAAAAGGTTTTATGGCTAAGAAAAGAACAAATGAAGGGAAGAATAGCCTACAATCAAAAATAAAAAAATGGTAGCTTTATTAAAATTAGGCACCCTACTAGGGCAAAAAAAAAAAAAAAAGAAAAAGGCACCCTAAGCAAAAATTAAGGGTTAAGAGAAAATAGTTGAACAAGAAAACATCCAAAGGCAAATTGACAATAGGAGTTAGGTGCACCTAAGATGTCATCACTAGAGATTAAATTAAAGCTTGTGTTTTTCATTGAATGTTACGTTGTGATTATTATTATTATTATTATTATTATTATTATTATTATTATTATTATTATTATTGCATAATTGTTATTATAAGAGAATACATAAATAATCTAAGTTAAGCACATTGAATAACATAAGAGCAAAGTGTTTTTTTATTTATACAAACACACAATAGCAAGTAAAAGATGAAAGAATTATCTTCTAACCTATATAGAAAACACACACATTATATTACATATTACATAAGTTCTCCCTCCTAAAAAGTTGGTTAAGCTTTATCTACTCTACCACTTCCTCTCCTGCCTTAGTGCCTTAGCAAAAAAGTCATTGTATTAGGTGCCTCAATAACCCTATAATCATACTTAACATTGGTTTTGAAGTCATAAACTTTCACAAATAGGATATTGGTCCTGACTGGTAAGTGTCTTTAAATGTAATGGTAGTCTGTGACAAAGCCATCGATCAGCTTTCCTCTTCCAAAGTTCAATCAGGTGCACACAATGTCCTATTTTGCAACATATTGCTAAGCATAATGCCCAGTGATTTAAAAGGTGGCTCCATACAAACCATAGAGGGGAACACAACTAGAGCTACCACCATAAGTTATGTACTCTAACCTTATCAATGGACACATAAAGCTCACCCTCTACTCGACCACTAAGCTTAACCATATTATACCTTCCTCCACTGAGCCTACCCAATACTAGTGCATGCGAGAGCCAAAGAATCTTAAGGAGTGTGCATTTATCACATGGGGGGGGGGCTTAACCAATATGCTGAGTTTCTCCTACAGCCAGATCTAAAAAAAGTGAAGTATAAAAGCCACTGGATGGTTAAGGTCTATTTTAGGCAAACATTAGGCATAGGGTTATGTGAAAATCTATAAAAAGATGCATTTTCAGTAAATAACATCTAGTGTGAAAATCGCCAAGGGGTACACTACCTTTAAATTAATTACTATAGATACCTGAAGCAGTAATGGGTTACTAGTCAATGAAGTAGTAGGGTTTACATGCACAACATCTAACTTATGTAGAGTCTCAGCCAGGATTAGAGTAAAAGGGATCAGCCATTCACAGATATCATTGACAACATCAAAAAGCCTATAATCTCCTAAGATACCATACTCACTAGTTACAACTATGTAAAGGGCTAGACATATGAAGAGGGTGGCACCAACTGAGTAGCTCTCATTTCCAGTGAAGTAGTGCAGGTTGTTACAGAGAACATTGAGTACGATAGGCTTCACTATGTTTGTAAGAACTTAGATGTTGGAAAGGAAAATCCTCGAAGCACAAACCACTTCTCGAGGATAGTTGGGTACATAGTTTGGCATGCAAGGAAAGGTGCCTGGTGAAAAAGGGATACCGAGGATGGCCATAAATTCTTCTTACAATGGGCATAGTTCCATATTGTTAAAATAAAAAATGTGGAAACAGAGGTCCCAATAATGCATACATACCACAAGAAGATCTTCATCAAGTTCCACCCTATGAAGAAATTGCATATTAGAATAAGGAGATATAATTGGGTTATCCTAAGTAGAATAGTCATCAAGTAGTATGGCCAATGTTTAAGCAAAGCGAGTCATATTAGGTAAATGAAATGAAAGATCAAAGGAATATGAGGCATAAAAGTAAAATTTAAGGAAAAATATAGTAGATGGAGGCTATAAGATAAAAAAGCTAAAATTTGAAGGTCTATTTAATTGTCAGTTTGTATGGCCGTGTAAGTTTGTTGCATGCCATGCATGAACCCCAATTACCATCTGGTAAAGATGAACAGTAAATGGCACTTTACATATTTTATAACTTATACTGCATCACTTCATCATTTTTACACCTTTTGTTTCAAAATGTCTATTCCTCTGAAATGATAAAATTAATAGGGATAATTGATAATTTATGGAGTACATATTGCACGTATGGTTAATTAAATGAGATTGTAAGTAAATAAAAAAAAGAAATAAAAATAAAATAAAGATAATAAAAATAAATGTAATTAGCCAATAAAAATATGTCATTTTTGTAAATAATATTTGGTAATGTCAATATTTATTATAGAACAAAAAATTCATTTTTTGGCACGCGTATACTAATGCTAAAAAGGAATCATGCCACAAAATAAAATTGGAATAAGTTCAAGAAACAAGTAAATTATAAAAAAAATTATGAAAACATAATTTTTAGGAGTGATTTGAAACAAATCTGGGTTGTCAAAACCCATGCTAAAATACTATTCACATAGATTTTTACATACATTTAATGAGATTACTTTTAAATCTTTTCAAATTCTTTATTTTTTGCTTTGCACAGTTGTGCATAGCATTTACACACATTTGCATTCCTTGCATTCCTTGTAAATGTCTTGCATGTCTGTGAACTATAAATTCCAATGGTTCTTTCTTTCTTTCTTTCTTTCTTTCTTTCTTTCTTTCTTTCTTTCTTTCTTTCTTTCTTTCTTCTTCTTTTCGAGATTCCTCTCTCCACAACCTCTATTTTTTACCTTTTGGTCACTACTAAATTGTCATTTCATGCTTTTAATTTGATATATTACTAGGTCTTTATGTTATGAATGTTTAGACATCTGATTCATGCATTTTCATTGAGTTTTTACTTGTATGATAGAAAGGTACATTTTTTACTTTAAACTTCCTTTTGTGTACCAAATGATATTGAAATTATTTCAAATTATTGGTAAATGCTATAGTGATTATGGATAAAGTGATATTGATGCCTTTTTCCATTTTTATTTAGAGATAAAATTGGATATATAATGCATTTGTTAATGTAAGTGTGGAAATTGTGTTATTGCCTCTTTATGTTCTCTTTAGAAATAAATTAGGATTGAAGTATATATATTGATATGAGTGATGAAAATATAATATGTTGGTATTATGTCTTATGAAGGAATGATAAAGTGTTTATTGATGTAATATGAGTATCTACAAAAAAGAGGAGGTAGGGAAATATGCGATAATATACACTTTAGGAATTTGTAAAATAAGTTAGTTGCAGTAAGTATAAAGAAATAAAAAATAAATTTAATAATAAAAAAATAAAAAATTATGTATATAAATGATGGCGATATATCGATGAAAATGATAAGCTAAAGAAAATATGTGTGCAAAATAAATGTGTGTGTGACCCATATGTATATTTGCATAGGAGTATATGCAAAAGGAAAAATGAATATATATATATATATATATATATATATATATATATATATATATATATATATATATATATATAAGGAATATATAAATACACATATAAAATATAACGTAAGATATACATTTGCATTTATTTGTGAAATTTTGAATGATTGCTAGTCTTTTGGTGGCGGGTTACATTAAATTATATGTTATTTAGCTATAGGCCATAATGGGTGAATTTTATGTAGGTTTGGGTTTAAGGTTTTTTAAGCCCAAATGTTGTCAAAATGTACACATGAATGGAACCAACACTTAAATAACATTGGCCCATAAGCATTATAATTAATTGTATAAATTTTCCCTTTTTCAGATCATAGACCCTGCAGCAAGTGCCGGTATGAATGACACAAGAGTAGGCAGCTAGGCATAGGCTATTAGCTAGAGTCTGCATGGTACCCATCTGATTCATGTCCAGGGGCCTATTAGGACATTTAAGATTGATTGGGGTGGTCGATGAGCTCTTGGATTAGGTAGACTAGACAATATTCTATGCAAGAGCTTACAGGACTTATCCCGAGATGACCTTATAATTCTTGGCTACCTTCATCTTCTTAGGTCAGTAAAGGCCAGACACCAAGGAAGGCACCATTTCTTACCATATTTTAGGCTAGCCAGTGTCTTTGACTCACAGGCATTTTGCTAAGATCTTATGCCTATCGATAGAGAAGGATGCAATCCTCCCAAATAGATCCATCATGCCATACAAGTGGGAGGCAATAGCAAGCTGTTGCGACCTTAGCAAGTGCACTAGATCAACAAGTAATAAAGTGGGGTATAGTTAGGAACCGCAAATATCGAACCCAAGGGAAATGTGTGTGAAAACTATGGAAATTAATTTGTATGCTAAAGAATTCCCAATTTAGTGTGTATAAGTTGTTTAATTTGTATAGTGCAACTTTAAAAGCTAAAATATGCAATCAAGGGAAATTTAATTCTAATAACATTGAATTGAGTATGTATTTAATTCAGAAAAATTAACAAGTATGAAAATGTATAGAAATTAAAACGTTGCTTAGGTACACTCATCCACCCCTTACCCACTGTGAATTAATTTTATCTTAAAGAATACATGAATGAATTCAGGATAACCCTCTTAACCCAAGCTTCCCATTTCGGAGCCAGCTATTCTAGTTGCTAAACTTTCCATTCCGGAGCCAGCCCAACAACTAGCCTATGCACGGGTCTAACATCCTAAGTTTGGGTTGCCTTCCTATTTTGGAGCCAAACAACCCAAATCTCATCCATTTCGCTCCACACTCTAGTCCTAAAATCATAATTACTGCACATTTAGAATCCCATTTCGTAGCCGTCTAAAATAATACAACATTCACGAAAGAAAAACTGAGCAAGATTATTCATAGACTTCAATCCACTAGACTCAATACACATTCAAAGATATATGATGAACATCATTCATCCATGTATGAAATTAACTCAATAGATTGAAAATCCATGAAATATAGATAAGTAACAGTGAAATAGACCACTCATTCATGTAAGGATCAAAATATGCTCAATATTCACATTGTGAGTAGGGGATTCAAAGCTTTCCCAAGCAACAAAGATAACTACTCACTATCCATAATGTAAAAAATGAACAAAGTAAGAGTGCAAACTATAAAACCCATTTGAAGCTGAAGATTTGAAGTTGATGAAGCTCCTTCTCTTCTTCTCCAAACAACACTTTGATTGTAAGTTGTAATCTTCAAAACTAGAAACTAAACTATAACTATCTTTGTGTTCTTGAAGTAAAACTAAGCTAAAAGTGTGATTTTAACAAGTAAAACTCTAATACTAAGTATGAAAAACTACGTTTTCTTCTCTACCTAAACACTCTAAGCATGAAACCCTAGAAAAGACTCTCTCTAAGCAGAAAATTTTGTAGCTTTTATAGAGCTGTCCAAGAGGCCACGACTGGGACACTTTTGTCTCAGTTGCGACAGAAGGAGACAAAGTGAAAATTTCCATGGGCACGGTTGGGACAGTTTGTCTCAGCCGAGACAAGCTTCTGGATCAAAAGGCATTTACAAGCTACACTTTGCCAAGGCTGGGACACTTTGTCTCAGCCGCGACCTTTAACGAAACGGTGCGCTTTGATTTCTGGATTGGGCATGGATGTGACACTTTGTCTCAGCCGTGGCCATTTGTGAAACGGTGAGTTTTGCCATCTACATTGGAACGGCTAGGACAATTTGTCTCAGCCGTGCCTTAGCAAAATTTTCTGCATAAAGTGAAATTTAAGACCATTAATCACCTAAAAACTTTAAATTTATCAAAATAACTAAAATAAACAAAAGAAACAATATTTTAGCATTAAAACACTAAAAACATGCAAGATGAGACACTAAAACACACAAAATTATCCAGAAAATAAACATTAAAAACAAGATTATCAACTACCCCATACTTAGCTTTTTGCTTTCCCTCGAGCAAATGAATCATCCACAATCTTGAAAAATTCAAACTCCACATCAGAACAAGCAAATTCAGAGAGATTCTAGCAACACTTAGTATAAGACACTCAGATGAAGAATTCAATTAAAAAGACTCAAACTGATCTATACCATACAATTTCTTGTGTGTGAGGCTAAAACAGATTTATTTTCTTTCAAAAACCAAAACTACTAGTGAATTTCAGCAATAAAGCAAACAAAGAATTACAACAATTTTGCGCTTGCAAATCAGAACAGTCATAAGCCTCTCCTTTAGCACCTGAACCATAAGGGTCATCTCCACTAAACAACTCCAAACAAAACAGGATCACCAGGGCTTACTTTAAGGTTATAGTAGGGATAAGGCAAAGGTTCCAAAAAATTTTGATAAGGTCAGCAAGACAGAATTAGCCACACTATCCAGAAATACAAACCACCTAACTTTCTCAAGAAAATAACTCCTTCAAAATCCATGTTTTATCATTGTAAGAAGGGAAAACTAATCATAGGACATTAGTTGAATTCTCAAAATTGTAGGAAGCAAGACAAATGACACTTTCTATAAATGCTAGGTACCCCACACTTATTTTCTGCAGCATAATAATTGAATTTTTTTAAACAGTGAAATTTTTCGTTCACTTACTAAGAAGGGCACCAAAAGCGCTAATTGTTTATCAACCTTGTCCCAAAATATTTAGAACATTTAAGCTCAATAATCCCTAAAAAAAACTTCAATTTCCCTTTTCTTCTCAACTGATAATCAAAAATTTATCAAACCTAACATGCAAATTTCATTTCCCAACCTAGAGTGGCCAATTCCAAAGTGGGACAGACAAAGGAATTTTAGGCTACATGGTTTAGCATAAGTGTAATCGAGAAAAAATAAATAGTACGCTTTTAGCATACCATTAAGCTTAAAGGGGCTAACAATGGTAAAATTTACTAAGCATAGATCAAAATTCATTTAAAAGTTGGTTACCAAAGAAGGCTGCCTGGGTCATATCCTAATCTTATCTGAGTTGAATATTCGTTTCAAAGGGTGATGAGGAAGGTTCTAACTATTCCAGAATTTCTTCACTAGAATGCTTTTACTCACTGGTTTTAATTTCATAAAACTTAGCCTACTGTGCTCATTAAGTTAGAAATTGAATGGTATATAATTAATCGAGATCAATTCAAAAAAAGAACTTCCCTGAACAATACTACTATTCTCTGGCTACTCAAACCTCCTAAATAAGCAGTTCAACTTTTAAGTTCAAATTGATTCAAAACAAGATTAATTGGCAAGCTCAGGCTAATTGCAAGAGTAATTAAGAACCTAAGAAACTAAACTAAATCGACACTAAAGGAATGTAGAATGTAATGCAACTTTCAAACATAAAAGAAAAGAACTAATACCAAAATCAAACATCCAAGATAAAAACTATGAAAAAGATGAAAAACATGAAAGAAGTTTGATTAGCAAACTACAGTCATAACACAATAGCAAAAACTAAAAACATCCCACAACTAGAAAGAAACAACATCAAAAGTAAATACAAAAATAAACTAAGTCAACAGTTTTCATCCTCAAACCCTCACCCCACACTTAAAACTTTTGCTGTCCCCAGCAAAAGACCAAAAGAGTATAAACAACAAGGGAGTGATGAGTGGAGGAAAAATCCCTAAAATCATGGCGAGGAAGGCAGCGGTGGAGGTGGGAATTGGTTGTCAAATCGGTATTGTAGCATCCCAAGAGTTGTAACAATTTCATCCATCCGCTGTGTAATGGATGTGAACCTGGAGTCCATCCTCTGAGAAATGCTGTCAAGTCTGGTATTAAGAGTAGTGTACTGCTCAGAGGATAAGGAAGATGCTTCAGCTTCAGGTTGCTCTAATTTCGTGGCTCCCTTGTGCACAACAGTTCTATATAAAGCCCGATCCGAAACCACCAAACGTCCTTGCCCTGGAAGGCGAGGGTTGTCAATCAGTACAACCATATTCCATAGCATTTTTTGATCAATGATCATGGGCTTGTCAACTGCAGCACCCAACCTTGTATGGTTAAGAAAATGGGCTAAAGTGGTTACGAACCCTCCCTTTGCCAGCTTCGAATCCCTCTTTGGGAATGAGCACAAATCCAAAACCTTATGGGCAATGAATGATGCCTTATTCAACCTAATACCATTATGCATCGCATAAAGAATGGTGGCCTCGCTTGCATTTACATTACCGGGCCCTCCAAGGTGGCTAAAGAAAGCCAAGGCCAAATACCGATGCATAATTCTCAATGGGTGATCCCTCAGTTGATGTACCTTGGTATTCTTGGGGTTGAAGTATGTAGGATCCTTGGGATAACAAACTCCCATCTAGATTTCCTGTTTGTTTAGATGAGTAATGTCCCGGGGAGCATGTTGATCAAAACCCAAGATTTCAAAAAATGCATTGAAGGTCATCTGATGCGGACTGCCGTCGAGCCAAAAACTCATATGGCCCGGATCATCATAGCTATCCACTCCCATTCTGAAATTAACTGTACTAAAAAAATCATAGACCAAATGAGGGTATACCTTTTCATTCCACTCGTAGAAAACTTTCCAGCCTACACCATTAAACAATCTATCCAATTCATTCTTGAAGCCCAACTCTGCCATAACTTCCATTTTGAGGCGAGGGGTGGCAAGATACTCCTGCTTGCAAAAGAGGGTCCACCACTCCGTAAATTTTGTAGGAACCCATGCTGGAACCGTAACCTTTGAGGATCCCTGAGGGGTAGATGATGAAGCACCAGTGTCGGCACGAGATCGTTTGGGTGCCATTTCGCCTGTAACACAACACACAACATATAAGCATTAAAGACAAAATAAGGCATTTGCACAGTAAAATATATATTACAAATAACCTGTTTAAAATATAAGGAACAAACATAAACAAACACAAGTGGACTATTCCCAAGAATACTGAAACCAAAACACAAATTAAAGCATATACAATTGAGTTAGGGACAACCAAAAACTCAACAAATATGGCCCGAACACACACATTTTGCCCAACTCCTATATTAATCTTCTCTGCCATTCATGAAGCACAAAAACATTGCAAATGTTTCTTGAGCATGAGTGTGAGGTAAACAAGGGCAAGCAACAAAGCAGCTAAAGCAGAAAAATTTTCTTACTCCTCTTGGGCAATTCATCGAACAGGTGGTAGGCATATTTGTTTTGGCAATAGAAATAAGAAATAACCTGACCTAAATGCATGAGACTCACAGAATACATGCCAAAAATCATAACCGATTCAACAATTAATGTTAAAGAAGCAAGACATTGTGACAATTTAAGCAGAAAAGTTATCTTAATCTCTCTTTGGCATTTCATCGAATAGTTGGTGGTCGGAGTTTGTTTGGCAACAAAATACACACAAGGATGCATGAAACTAACCAAACACATGCCAACATTCATAACCATCCACAAATTAAAAGAAAAGAAGGAAGAATTCGTGACAATTAAAGAGAACAAAAATTTGCTTACCTCTCTTTGGCATTTCATCGAACAGTTGGTGGGTGGATGTGTTTTGCAACAAATAAACAACCAAGAATGCATAAAACGAACCAAAAATAAACCACAAACATCACAAATCCAAGAATTACAATGAAAGAAGCAAGAACATGGGGATGGGAACACAAAATCGCAGATTTAACAAAGGAGAAAAAATCACCAAAACTCAAACAAAATGAAAATTAAACCAAAAACAAAGAGAGGAGAGAAAAGAGATTTACTTGATTCTTAAAGAGAGAGAGAGAGAGTGGAAGCAAAAATGGAGAGAGAAGGCCGAAAATGATGAAGAAAATGCAAAGGAGAGTGAAGAAATGAGAAAGAGGGGCCAAAGATCGGTTTATAAATGAAAAAAATTCTACAGTTATTCAAAGAGGCACGACTGGGACTATTTGTCTCAGCTGTGCCAAGGTTAAAATCAAAACTCCCCGTTTTGATAAAATGAAAGGCAAGGCTGGGATTATTTGTCTCTGCCGTGCCACCCTTCTGGATTTAAAACGAAACAAAAGGCACGGCTGGGACTAATTGTCTCAGCCATGTCCCAATGAATTCCCCCATGTGATTTTTTTATTAAATTTTTTTATTATTAAATTATTAAATTTTTAATTTTTTATAATTATTATTTAAATGCCACGGCTGGAACTAATTGTCTCAGCCGTGCCTACCTTCTGGACTCCAAACTAAAATATGGCACGAAAAAGGCCACGACTGGGACTAATTGTCTCAGTTGTGCCACTCTTCTGGATCTAAAACACGGAATTGGCCATGGCTGGGACTATTTGTCTCAGCCGTGCCTACCTTCTGCCTCTCAAAAAATTTTAAAGGGCCACGGCTGGGACTAATTGTCTCAGTCGTGCCCAACTAAAAATCTGTCCTATTAAAAACTCTTCCTCTCCTCAATGAAATCAACCTAACAACAACAACTAATAACCATACTCTAGACAAAATAAACAACACTAAACATGATAAACTTGTAAGAAATTAAAGAGAAATTGAAAAGAAAAGTAATTGAGTTCAAGAATAAGAAAAAGTTCTGGGTTTAACAAGTCGCCAGCTCGACTTTCATAGCTCTCATGGATCATCTTCGAAAGTGAGGATCACTGATGCAGCCTCATACTTGGAATCGAGATATGGCTTCAATCGGTGACCATTTACTTTGAACTCGCGCCCATGACCTTCTTCCGAATTTCTGATGGTTACTAATCCAAAGCTAGAGACTTCGACCACCTCAAATGGTCCTTTCCACCTTGATTTCAACTTTTTGGGAAACAACCTCGGTCTGCTATCATTAAGAAGTACCTTCATTCCTGGCACAAATTCCATCTTGGTGACTTTACGGTCATGCCACTTCTTCGTGTTCTCCTTGTACTTCTTCGCATGTTCATAGGCCCAGAATCGAATCTTTTCCAACTCGTTTAACTGTAAGGACCTACATTTTCTTGTATTCTCAAGATTAATATTTAAGAACTTAGTAGCCCAGTAAGCCTTGTGCTCCAATTCCACTGGTAGATGATAGGACTTGCCAAATACTAACCTAAAAGGTGACATTCTTATTGTTAGAGAGTATGCCCTAGAGCCCATGTAATAGGGATGTTTTTCATATGTATGAAATTTATATTCTTAATAAAAGGCATCATTCATTTATTAATGCTGTGTTTGAATACATGAGTTTGTAAATCTTAAATTAATAAATGAAGTCCTAGATATTATAAACACAGTGCAAAGGCAATCATGAAGGTGTTCATGATGTGAGATGTCTATCGCATGCAAATGTGTTAATATCTAAATATCCCTAGTCATAGAATTAACAAGATAGGACATTGTTAATTCGAACAGACTAGCACATGTTATGCTTCTTGAATGGTTCAAGCAATGGTTCTCATAATTGTGATTATGGATGATAATCAAAGCTAACATGTGGATGCTTGTTAGAGGAACAAGTTCATTGGAGACCTGCAAAGAGAATCCTCATATGGATATTAAATCTATGTCAGTGAGGAATCTCTTCATAGCGGTTGTGCAAGTATCCTTAGACTTGAGATCACCAAAGTTATCTTAAGTAGCAAGTGGTATACTTTGACTCCATAACTGATTACTTCCAACTGGGAGTGAACATAGTTAGGAGATTGGGTATATCATGACCTACTTGAAGATAGTTGAGTGATTGACAAAGGATTCACCATCCCAGATTTAACAAGGGAAGTTATCTCACATGATTCTATAATTACCTTGTTCAGTGAATCTCTGGCCAGAGTAATATGCCGAGATGGATGGAGATCCATGAAGGGCATTTTAGGAACAATGGTTAAATTAATAGAACATACATAATTAGATTTATATGAGTTGACAGAAATCCATACTCAGAATCTGATTGAGATAAGAGTGGTGAAAGGAGTAATTGCACGGTAACTGTTTCTATGGAAGGGTACAGTCAAACCACATGACTTTCCTGACATTTGGGTAGTCATGATGCCTAGCTAGAGGCCAATCATGACTTGTATAATGATGTATCAAAATATCAATAGAGATTGATAAAATGATTTAAAGGAGTTTAAATCATGTGATTTTTGAATAGAACTCACAATTACATATTATACTGCCAACATGGACAGGAACCCAATAGGTCACACACATATAGAGAAAAGGGTAAAATGGTAAAATGACAAGGATAATAATATTTGATATTATTATAAAGGTAGAGAGGAGAATATGATAATAATTAATTAAAGAGTTTAATTAATTATGATCAAATAAAATTGTCCGCGGAACTTTTGAGAAATATTCTGTAAATTGGACCTAAATGAAATAATGTATTTCATGATTAATTATTATTATCTTATAAGTGTTATAAGACTACTATAAGTGTTATAGGACTGATATAATAATTAATAGGACCATTGGAGAAATTATAGAGGGCCAAAGGAATGAAGAAGTTGGAAGAAGCCTTCCAGAAGAGGGCTACACGCCAACTCCATACAAAAGGGCTTAGAGGGCTTTTTCTTGGACCAAATTAATTTATATATGTTACATAAGTGTTATGGAACTCACATATTTAATTTGGATGGATTTGGAATCCATTTGGGTATTTAAATCCAATTAGATGCACAAAGGGCCTAGTTTGTGGATTTTGTGCATGGTCTTTTATGAAAAGATTTAATTTGGATTTAATTAAGCCCAAATGATTATAATTAATTCCAGAAGCCCAATTAATAATTCTCCAGCAATTTTAAAGAGCCCAATCTCATTAAGGAGTTGGAATTTTAACCTAACTATAAAAGGCCAACTAATGAGAATTAGGGTTAAGTGATTAAAACAAAAGGAAAGTCTTTTCTCCAAAAACTCTCTCCCTTTTGCGCCACTTCCCAAGCTAGCTCTTGGGAATTTCGGCCAGCCCTAGTTGAACACCAAGTTGTTGGTTCAATTTACCCATCTCTAGTGTGGATTACTCATTGGAGGTGTTCGATTTTGGACACTGTGGTTTGCGACAACCCGGTGCGAAGTATAATCAACTGTTCAACAAAAATCAAAGGTGATTTTTCTTATTCTCATATAGTTATATTGTGTATTCATGGCAAGATCAGATCATATGGTTAAAAAAATTTTAAAATTCCGCTCATGTATGTGATGCATGTAACCATAAAATTCCAACATGGTATCAGAGCCACGGTTTTGCCATGGATATACAATTCTATTTTTTCTGCGGAATAAGTTTTGTTTTGTTTTGAGTTATTTATTTCATGAACTTTAAAATATTAGATTTGATTGTTCATGAATGAGAAATATTGATTTCTGGTTGTATGTGTGATCAAATAAAATTGACGGAAACAAAAACGGAACTTTTGAAGAAAAGTGATTTGGGTTTGGCGTGAAACCCATTAGGGTTTGGCGTGAAACCCTAGGTATTGTAGGGGCTGTTCTAATTTAATTTCTTATGGATCCATTTAAAAATCATTTAGATGATATTTTATGTCTTTAATATGTGATATTAAGCCGTAGGATCGAACGGAATTAAAATCGAACAAGTTTTGCATGAAAACTGTTTTGTCGAAAAGTTCGATAAATTGGTGTTCTTCGTGTGTTCTTGATGTGTTCATGGTTAGAACGACTTTTGATCTTCTAAATCTGATATATATGATATATTAAAGTGTTTTTAATTAATTGGATTAATTAAAATGGGCCTTAAATTAATTTGATTAATTTTAATTCATTAAAACCACTTAATGGGCTTAATTATGTTTACGGACTTGGTTTAAATTAGTGAATGACTTGGTGGGCCCAAGGAGCTGATTTAAATTAACTATTATAAACATTAATTAAGTTTATTAATGGGTTTTAAGGGCTGGAGTGGGCTTGGCTCATTCCAAAAGGCCCAAATGGTCCAAATGACACAAAACTAGTTTGTGTGTGAACACACTTAGGGTTTTTCTTCTGTGGGTTTCGGCCTACACTTATTTTAAGCCCAAAATTGATTCTTATAATTATTTAATATGATTAATTAATTAAATAATTAATTTATAATTAATTAATAATCAATTTGATTGATTATTAAGGCAAGAACACATTCATGTAAAAAGGTTTCCTAAAATGAAAGTTTCCAAAATGAAAAGTTTCCTAATTTGATCACATCATTAAATAACTCAAAATATAGTTTCAAAGGTTGAAACAAAGTTAGTAATCCATTTATTTATGCATTAGAGAGGCATATAAGGGTGAATGATTGGCATGATGGTTAGTTATGGACAAAGCCCAATGTGATTGAGCATAATGCATGTTTTGGCCCAATGAGGACTTTCATGTCCCGGCCACTTGTTTTTGGTTTGTATTTCATTTCAAATTGTAATATGTAATTAGATTACTTAGATTAGAATTAGAAATAGAGATGGAGACCAATATCAAGGAGCAAGATGGGCCGGATGGAGATCCAACAAGCTTGAAGATAATGTAATTAATTTTCTTGTTTGAATCATGCATACTACCTAGGTGTGACCTTTTGATTTCCCTCTTGGCTCGGGGAAATCAATGTAGTGAAGTCCATAACTATACCATATTTGTATGCTTATATTTATGTGATAGATATAGGATGCATACCAATGTATGCCAACCATGTATGATGAGACTTAATTAACTAAAACCCTCAAACAAATACTAAGGTATATAAGCCTTCCATTAATTTGAGGAGAACCAGAGTTCTTTATAGTGTGGGTTGTTGACCACAGTCAAGCTCACATTATATCGAATATGTTCAAATCTAATTAAATGGGTCATCTTAGCTAGCCCATTAGTTTGTTGACCACAGTCAAGGCTAATGGTTCTAGAGGCAAGATTAGGGAATGCATATATGATAT
Organism: Excoecaria agallocha; assembly: GCA_037975025.1. Taxonomy (NCBI): domain Eukaryota; kingdom Viridiplantae; phylum Streptophyta; class Magnoliopsida; order Malpighiales; family Euphorbiaceae; genus Excoecaria; species Excoecaria agallocha. The sequence continues at coordinate 26,513,935 of CM075822.1, forward strand.
GCATGCATCAAGAGTTGATAACCTAATGATCCAATAGTTGTGTAGAGACACAATTGGTATAAAGATACCTACCTTTCAAGGGTATGGAATTCGGCTTGTTGACCACAGTCAAGGTCAAATTACATATCAAGGATTGGATATTGGCCCACTAAGAAAACCATCGGGTTTTCTCGGATTATATAGTGAGGGCTATTAATTCGCAATAAAATAGTGGGAGTAAATGGATTAATTAAAGACCTTATTAATGCATACATATATATGAACATACTCTCATATCTTTTCTTTTTCACATCTAGGTCATCATCATGAGCACATCAAACATTAATATACGATCAATCTTGGATAACAAGCTGGTTGGCAACAACTATTCTGACTGGATCAGGCAAGTGAGAATTGTTCTCAGGGCTGAAAAGATCCATTATGTCTTGGATAAAGATCCACCACCACGTCCATCAGATGATGCCATTGATGAGATCAAAGGCATTTATCGAAAATACATGGAGGATAGTGAAACAGCAGCATGTCTGATGCTGGGTGCTATGTCCTCGGAGCTTCAGAAGCAACATGAAATGATGGATGCTAGAACCATCGTTTTGCATCTAGAGGAGCTCTATTCTTCTCAGGCTAGAACTGAGCAATATGAGATTGCTCGAGCTCTATTTAGCTGCAAAATGGTGGAAGGCACTTCAGCTGCTACTCATGCATTGAAGATGTATGGGTATATTGAGCATTTGAGTAGACTTGGCTATGTTATGGATAATGATCTATACATAGATTTAATCTTGTACTCGTTGGCTCCAAGTTATGCACCTTTCGTGCTTAACTTCAACATGAACAAGATCCAAGTATCCATTCCTGAGTTAATCAACATGCTCAAGACAGCTGATGGATCATTTAAGAAAGATCCAAAAAGTGTCATGGTTGTCACTTCTGCTAAAGGCAAGAAGCAGAAGAAGAAGAAGATAACCAAGGCGCAGCCAAAGAATGGTGGGATCTCCAAGAAGAAGGTTGCCAAGAAAGAGAATCCCAAAGGGACTTGCTTCCATTGTGGAAAGGATGGTCATTGGAAGCGTAACTGCAAGGCCTATCTAGATTCTCTTAAGGAGAAGAAGCAAGCTGTTGCATCTACTTCAGGTATTCATATGATTGAAATTAATACTTATTCTATTGCTTCAAAACAATCTTGGGTATTAGATACCGGATGTGGATCTCATTTATGTAATGATCTACAGGGGCTTAGAAGCTTTAGAAGAGTTGGAAAGGCAGAGATTTGTTTGCAGTCAGCTACTGGACAAAACATCTCTACAACTGTTGTGGGGACTTACTATTTGCCTCTTCCTAGTGGATTAGTACTGGAATTAAATAATTGTTATTATGTTCCAGCTTTGTCCAAGAGTATTATTTCTTTCAGTTGTTTGATGAACGATTATGATATTTCTTTAAAGGACAAATGTTGTTACATTTTTAAGAACAATATATTTTATGCAAAAGCTATCATTGAGAATGGTATATTTGTTCTTGATTTAATTAAAGAAGTACATAATGTGAATACCAAGAGAATGAAACATGATAATCTTAATACCTCATACTTATGGCATTGTCGTTTAGGCCATATAAATGAAAAACGCATGACCAAGTTACACAAGTCAGGTGATTTGGGATCATTTGATTATGAATCATATGATACATGCGAATCTTGTTTATTGGGAAAAATGACAAAAGCTCCCTTTATTGGTAAAGGAGAACGAGCTAAAATGGTTTTGGACTTAGTACATTCAGATGTATGTGGTCAAATGACTACACATGCTAGAGGAGGTTACTCCTACTTCATTACTTTCATAGATGATTATTCCAGGTTTGGATACATCTATCTAATGAAATATAAGTCTGAAGCATTTGAAAAGTTCAAAGAATTCAGAAATGAAGTAGAGAAACAACTTGGCAAAAGTATTAAAACACTTAGATCAGATCGAGGTGGAGAATACTTAAGTCAAGAGTTTCAGGATTATCTTAGAGATAATGGGATTTTATCTCAATGGACTCCTCCATATACACCACAACACAATGGTGTATCCGAAAGGAGGAATCGAACACTATTAGATATGGTTCGATCAATGATGAGCCGAGCGGACTTGCCTAAGTCCTTTTGGGGATATGCACTAGAAACTGCTGTTTATGTGTTAAATAGAGTTCCTAGTAAATCGGTTGATGTTACTCCATATGAGATGTGGAATAACAAGAAACCCACGCTTTCTCATATGAAAGTATGGGGTTGTCCTACTTATGTGAAGAGGACAATGTCAGACAAACTGGATGTTAAGTCTGACAAATGTTTATTTGTGGGATATCCAAAAGAAACGTTTGGATATTATTTCTATCATCCCTTAGAACAAAAGGTGTTTGTTTCAAGGCATGCTGTCTTCTTGGAAAGAGAATTTCTCCTACGAGAAGACAGTGGGAGTAAAATTGAGCTTGGTGAAGTTCAAGACCCACAAATAGAAGATGATCAATCGATTGAACCCGAAACTGAATTTCATAGTGATGAGATTACAGTTGAACCTGATTATACACAAAATCCTAGAAGATCTACTAGGATGCGTTCTATCCCTGTGAGATATGGATTTCACGTTGATTCGGATAGAGGCATAACTGTAGTAGAGGACAATGAGCCTACAAGCTATCAAGAAGTTTTGAACAGTTCAGAACGTGATTTATGGCTTAAGGCTATGCAGTCCGAAATGGACTCCATGTATGAGAATAAAGTATGGACTTTAACTCAACCACCTGAAGGGATAAAGCCCATAGGGTGCAAATGGGTCTTCAAAAAGAAGACTGACATGGAAGGTAATATAGTTACCTATAAAGCTCGCTTAGTAGCAAAAGGTTATCGTCAAAAAGAAGGTATTGACTACGACGAAACTTTTTCTCCTGTGGCGATGCTTAAGTCTATAAGAATACTTTTAGCCATTGCAGCTCATTATGATTATGAGATTTGGCAAATGGATGTGAAGACAGCTTTCCTTAATGGAAATCTTTCTGAGGATGTGTATATGACACAACCAGAAGGATTCACATCTGGAAATGGCGAAAAGGTATGCAAGCTTCAAAGATCCATTTATGGATTGAAGCAAGCCTCTAGGAGCTGGAACATACGATTCAATGAGACAATCAAAGAGTTTGGTTTCTCACAGAATGAAGATGAACCTTGTGTGTATAAAAGGGTCAGTGGGAGTGCAATTGTCTTCCTAGTTCTATATGTAGATGACATATTGATCATGGGAAATGACATTTCTCTTCTCCAATATGTTAAAATATGGTTATCCAAGCAATTCTCCATGAAAGACCTTGGAGAAGCATCCTATATTCTGGGAATAAGGATCTATAGAGATAGATCCAATAGGTTGCTAGGTCTTTCTCAAAGTACATATATAGATAAAGTATTGAAGAGGTTCAATATGGATCTCTCTAAGAAAGGGTTTATACCCATGGTGCATGGGAAACACCTTTCTAAGTCTATGTGTCCACAGACACTGGAGGATAGAGAGAGCATGAATAGAATACCATATGCATCTGCAATTGGTTCTATCATGTATGCTATGTTATGTACACGTCCAGATGTAGCATTTGCTTTGAGTGTCACAAGCAGATTCCAATCTAATTTTGGAGAGGATCATTGGGCAGCTGTCAAGAATATTCTTAAGTACTTGAGAAGGACTAAGGATATATTCTTGGTATATGGAGAGGGCAGTTTGGAAGTAAATGGGTATACAGATGCCAGCTTCCAATCTGACAAAGATGATTGTAAATCACAATCTGGTTATGTGTTCATAATGGGAGGAGGAGCAGTTAGTTGGAAAAGTTCCAAACAAGAAACAACTGCTGATTCCACGACAGAAGCTGAGTACATTGCTGCTTCAGAAGCAGCCAAAGAAGCAGTCTGGATCAAAAAGTTCATAACCGAACTAGGAGTGGTGCCTAGCATTGTTGATCCGATTCCTTTATATTGTGACAACAATGGAGCCATTGCGCAAGCAAAGGAACCACGGTCTCATCAGCGATCCAAGCATTTTCTCAGACGCTACCATCTCATAAGGGAAATAGTAGCTAGAAATGATGTGAAAATAGAAAGGGTTCCCACAGATGACAATGTGGCGGATCCCCTCACTAAAGCGCTTTCCCAGATAAAGCATGATCACCATATAAATAGCATGGGTCTGAGACATATGAGTGATTGGCTCTAGTGCAAGTGGGAGATTGTTAGAGAGTATGCCCTAGAGCCCATGTAATAGGGATGTTTTTCATATGTATGAAATTTATATTCTTAATAAAAGGCATCATTCATTTATTAATGCTGTGTTTGAATACATGAGTTTGTAAATCTTAAATTAATAAATGAAGTCCTAGATATTATAAACACAGTGCAAAGGCAATCATGAAGGTGTTCATGATGTGAGATGTCTATCGCATGCAAATGTGTTAATATCTAAATATCCCTAGTCATAGAATTAACAAGATAGGACATTGTTAATTCGGACAGACTAGCACATGTTATGCTTCTTGAATGGTTCAAGCAATGGTTCTCATAATTGTGATTATGGATGATAATCAAAGCTAACATGTGGATGCTTGTTAGAGGAACAAGTTCATTGGAGACCTGCAAAGAGAATCCTCATATGGATATTAAATCTATGTCAGTGAGGAATCTCTTCATAGCGGTTGTGCAAGTATCCTTAGACTTGAGATCACCAAAGTTATCTTAAGTAGCAAGTGGTATACTTTGACTCCATAACTGATTACTTCCAACTGGGAGTGAACATAGTTAGGAGATTGGGTATATCATGACCTACTTGAAGATAGTTGAGTGATTGACAAAGGATTCACCATCCCAGATTTAACAAGGGAAGTTATCTCACATGATTCTATAATTACCTTGTTCAGTGAATCTCTGGCCAGAGTAATATGCCGAGATGGATGGAGATCCATGAAGGGCATTTTAGGAACAATGGTTAAATTAATAGAACATACATAATTAGATTTATATGAGTTGACAGAAATCCATACTCAGAATCTGATTGAGATAAGAGTGGTGAAAGGAGTAATTGCACGGTAACTGTTTCTATGGAAGGGTACAGTCAAACCACATGACTTTCCTGACATTTGGGTAGTCATGATGCCTAGCTAGAGGCCAATCATGACTTGTATAATGATGTATCAAAATATCAATAGAGATTGATAAAATGATTTAAAGGAGTTTAAATCATGTGATTTTTGAATAGAACTCACAATTACATATTATACTGCCAACATGGACAGGAACCCAATAGGTCACACACATATAGAGAAAAGGGTAAAATGGTAAAATGACAAGGATAATAATATTTGAAATTATTATAAAGGTAGAGAGGAGAATATGATAATAATTAATTAAAGATTTTAATTAATTATGATCAAATAAAATTGTCCGCGGAACTTTTGAGAAATGTTCTGTAAATTGGACCTAAATGAAATAATGTATTTCATGATTAATTATTATTGTCTTATAAGTGTTATAAGACTACTATAAGTGTTATAGGACTGATATAATAATTAATAGGACCATTGGAGAAATTATAGAGGGCCAAAGGAATGAAGAAGTTGGAAGAAGCCTTCCAGAAGAGGGCTACACGCCAACTCCATACAGAAGGGCTTAGAGGGCTTTTTCTTGGACCAAATTAATTTATATATGTTACATAAGTGTTATGGAACTCACATATTTAATTTGGATGGATTTGGAATCCATTTGGGTATTTAAATCCAATTAGATGCACAAAGGGCCTAGTTTGTGGATTTTGTGCATGGTCTTTTATGAAAAGATTTAATTTGGATTTAATTAAGCCCAAATGATTATAATTAATTCCAGAAGCCCAATTAATAATTCTCCAGCAATTTTAAAGAGCCCAATCTCATTAAGGAGTTGGAATTTTAACCTAACTATAAAAGGCCAACTAATGAGAATTAGGGTTAAGTGATTAAAACAAAAGGAAAGTCTTTTCTCCAAAAACTCTCTCCCTTTTGTGCCACTTCCCAAGCTAGCTCTTGGGAATTTCGGCCAGCCCTAGTTGAACACCAAGTTGTTGGTTCAATTTACCCATCTCTAGTGTGGATTACTCATTGGAGGTGTTCGATTTTGGACACTGTGGTTTGCGACAACCCGGTGCGAAGTATAATCAACTGTTCAACAAAAATCAAAGGTGATTTTTCTTATTCTCATATAGTTATATTGTGTATTCATGGCAAGATCAGATCATATGGTTAAAAAAATTTTAAAATTCCGCTCATGTATGTGATGCATGTAACCATAAAATTCCAACACCTATTGGTGTCTTAAAGGCTATCCTATATGCCTACAAAGCTTCATCTAGCTTAAGGTACCAATCCTTCCTAGATGCACTGACAGTCTTCTCCAAGATGGATTTTAACTCTCGGTTGGACACTTCAACTTGGCCATTGGCTTGGGCATGGTATGGGGTAGTGATTTTATGTCTCACTCCAAATTTTTTCAACAAGGTCTTGAATTAGTGGTTAACAAAGTGTTTTCCACTATCACTAATGATAGCTCTCGGGGCTCCGTAACGAGTGAATATATTCTTCCTTAAGAATTCTAGGACAACATTTGCATCACAAGTCCTAGTAGCTATAACTTCTACCCACTTACTTACATAATCTACTGCCACTAGGATATATTCAAAACCATAAGAAACCGAAAAAGGCCCATGAAATCTATTCCCCACAAATCAAACATTTCAACCTCAAGCATATTAGTCAATGGCATCTCATCTCTCCTAGTTATATTTCCCACCATTTGACATCGATCACAAGTTTGAATGAATAATTTAACATCAATAAATAAGGTGGGCCAATAAAATCTAGAAGAGAGAATTTTTGATGCCGTTCTATTAGGTCTATGATGTCCACCAGCTTTTCCACTGTGATAGGCTTGAATAATTTCTTCTTGCTCTTCATTGGCAATACACCTTCTTAGCACTTGGTCAGCACAAAGACGAAAAAGGTAAGGATCATCCCAAATGTATTGCTTTGCATCGGCTTGCAGCTTCTTTCTTTGTTGCCACGTGAAGTCCCTTGGCATATAACCACTTGCGAGAAAATTTGCTACATTAGCGAACCAAGGTACAGAGATTTCACAAACAAATAACACACAAATACGCTCATCAGGGAATAAGTCCAATCTTGACAAATGATCCGCCACATGATTCTCTGCTCCCTTTTTGTCTTTGATCTCCAAATCAAATTATTGCAAGAGGAGTACCCATCTTATCAATCTTGGCTTGGATTCCTTCTCAGCAAAGAGATGCCTTAATGATGCATGGTCAAACCACACCACAATTTTTGCTCCAAGTAGATATGATTGAAACTTCTCAAAGGCAAATACAATAGCAAGAAGCTCCTTTTCAGTTGTGGTGTAATTAACTTGAGCTCCTGTCAAAGTGTGACTTGCATAATAAATTGTACAAAATACTTTCTCTTTCCTTTGTTCGAGTACTGCTCCCACTGTAAAATCACTTGCATCGTACATTAGCTCAAAGGGAAAATTCCAATCCAAGGATATGATCACCGGAGATGAAATAAGCCTTTGTTTCAACAATTCAAAAGCCAATAAATATTCATCATTAAATTCGAAAGGAGCATCTTTCATTAACAAATTAGATAAAGGCTTTGCATTTTTTGAAAAATCTTTTATGAACCGACGATAAAAACCTGCATAGCCTAGAAAACTCCTAACTCCCTTGACATTGGTTGGTGGTGGAAGCTTCTCTATAACTTCTATCTTTGCTTTGTCTACCTCAATCCCCTTCTCAGAAATTTTGTGTCCTAAAACTATACCTTCCCTTATCATAAAATGTCATTTCTCCCAATTTAATACTAAGTTGGTCTTCTTACACCTACCCAATACTAAATCAAGATGCTCTAAACAGCTCTTAAAGTCTAGCCCATAAATGGTAAAGTCATCCATGAATACCTCCATAATTTTTTCTATAAAATCATGAAAGATTGCCATCATGCACCGCTGAAACGTAGCCGGTGCATTACACAAGACAAAAGGTATCCTTCTATAGGCGAATGTGCCATAAGAGCAGGTAAAGGTTGTTTTCTCCTGATCTTCAAGGGCTATGGGGATTTGTAGGTATCCCGAATACCCATCTAAGAAGCAATAAAACCTATTCCCCGCTAACCTCTCTAACATCTGATCAATGAATGGCAATGGGAAATGATCTTTTCGTGTGGCATGGTTCAATCTCCTATAATCTATGCACACCCTCCAACTCGTAATTGTCCAAGTTGAAATGAGTTCATCTAATTCATTCTTTACCATTGTCATTCCCCCCTTCTTAGGGACACATTTCACTGGGCTAACCCATTTACTATCAGAGATTGGATAGACTATACCTAAATCAAGTAGTTTGAGTACCTCTTTCTTTACCACCTCTTGCATAGCTGGATTGAACCTTCTTTGGGGTTGAGCTACTGGTTTGCAATCTTTCTCCATAGGAATCCGATGAGTGCAATAGCTTGGATTAATGCCCTTTAGGTCCACTGTCTCCCATCCTATAGCCTCTTTGTGCTTTTTCAACACATTGAGCAGTGTCTCCTTTTCAACACCTGTCAATAAAGAAGAGATAATTACTAGCTTTTATTCGTTTTCCAAAAATACATACTTTAAATGAGGAGGAAGATGTTTAAGTTCAAATTTCAACTCGCCCTCTTGTAAAGTAGTTCTCTCTTGTTTCAGATTCTCCTCTTCACATCCCTTTTCCATAGTTGCTATCCATTTTTCTTCTACTCCATCCAACTCTTCACTCTCCAAAGAATGCATCAAGCTTAAATTCACTAGATCATTCAGCAACACTTTTTCTTTCATCTCCTCTACACATTCATCAATTTTATCCATGAAATAGACCGACTCTTCTAGATCACTTGATGGATATTTCTGATACTTGTTCATATCTACCACCAATTCTTCGTTGTTGAATCTAAGAGTGACCTTTTGCCTATGGACATCAATTAGAGCTTTTATAGTGTTCAGGAATGGCCTACCCATAATAAGTGGTGTCTTTCTATCCTCTTCCATCTCCATAACCATGAAATCTATAGGGAAAATAAATTTTCCCACTTTCACCAGTAAGTCCTCAATAACTCCCTTCGGCTTTCTCATTGATCTATCCACAAGTTGAAGTCTCATTCCTGTTTCTTTGAGATCTCCTAAGTTGAGTTTCCTGCACATGGAATAAGGCATCAAGTTAATGCTGGCTCCTAGATCACATAAAGCATTTCCAACAAAGGTCTTACCAATTTCACAAGGTAGAGTAAAGCTACCTGGATCTTTCAATTTTTCTGGGATCTTATTCATGATAATTGCACTACAGTTTTTCATGAGTTGTACAGTTCCATACCCTTCTAATTTATTTTTGTTAGAACAAAGTTCCTTCATAAATTTAGCATAATTGGGCATGTGTGCTAGATCTTCAGCAAAAGGCAAGTTAATATGTAATTTCTTAAACATTTTCTAGAAACCTAGCTAATTGCTCATTTTTCTTCTCCTTTCCAGCTACAGCAGGAAATGGCAACCTATTGATATCACGATCCTCTATGTTCGGATTCACAATACTCTTTCCTTTGTTATTCCTTGGAGCATCCACATCTACCTCTACTCTAGAGTTAGAAATACTTACCTTTCGCGTTGGTTCCTCCAAATCAGTTGATGAAGTTGGTGATTTACCTCTTTCTTCCTCTCGTACTGCTTCCTTGCAACTTCTCAAAGTGATTGCTTTGGCCTCCTCTTTGGTATTGCGATCCACATTTGAAGGAAATGTCCCTAGTTGTCTGTTTGACATTGAAGTTGCAAGCTGACTCAATTGAGTCTCCAAATTTCTCATTGAAGCATTTTGGTTCTGGTTCTATTGCTCTTGAGATTTCCATCTTGATTCTTAAATTGTCATGAATTGTTGTTGGCTATTCATGAAGCTGGCAAACATGTCTTCTAAGTTAGGCTTCTTTTCTTGAATGGGTGGTCTTGATTGGAAATCCTGGTAGGTGGAATGATTGGGAATGATTAGAGCTTTGCACTTGATGGTGTTCGGTGGATAAGGAGCTTGGTAGTGATTGGTGGCTTGCGGTTGGTGGGGCTGAGCATGAATATGATAAGCATTTGTGTGGTAAGGGGCTCTTGCTTGTGGTTGAAAAGGTGAAGCTTGTTGATTTCCATCCTTCCAAGAGAAATTTGGGTGATTTCTCCATCCTGGATTATATGAATTGCTGTAGGGATCATTCCTTCTAAAATCGCCTAATGCATTTACATCTTCTACAACTCCTCCTTCTTAGATAACTTGCCCACTTTCACATAGCCTATGCCCTTGATTTACTGCAACCACATTTTGAACTTTCAAGCCACTCAACTCCTTCTTTACCAATTCTAGCTGGGCTTTTAACAGTGCCACTTCATCCACATTGTGTAAACCTTGTCTCCTTGGGACTGATCTAGGGGCAGTCCATTGAGAGTCATTTGCCGCCATCTCATCCAACAACTGAAAAGCGTCCTTAGGTATCTTGTTCAAGAAAGATCTTGCTGATGCTGCATCAAATAATGACCTTGTTTGAGGTGTAACTCCAGCATAAAAGATGGTCATCAGTTGGTAAACTGCTATCTCATGATGCATATAGCTTTTCAATAATCTCCTAAACCTCTCCCAGGCCTCGTGAAAAGGCTCTTCATTCATTTGATGGAAACCCCTGATGCCATTTCGAATGCTTGCAGTCTTCGTTGGAGGAAAAAATCACATTAGAAACTTTTCTTGCATTTGATCGCATGACCATATTGACTGTAATTGTAACATTTGTAGCCACTCTTTTGCTTTGCCAATCAATGTAAATGGAAACACCTTCAATCTTACTACATCTGTACTAACACCCGAAATTTAAACAGTGTCACTAACTTCCAGAAATATGTCGATATGCTAAGTTGGATCCTCTACTTCTGAACCAGAGAACTGATTCCTTTATACCATAGTAATGGTGGCTGGCTTGAGCTCAAATTGTACTCCTTTCGGTAATACAATTGTTCGATGATCTTCATTCCACCTTGGCACAACGTAGTCTGTTATGGTCCTTTGCCTAGGCATTTCTTCTCTTCTTGTCCCTGGCATTTATTCATGTGCCCTCGACACTTGTTCATTCTCGGGAGGAAACTCATCAAGGGGAGGATCGTGCTCTATCTTGTTATCTCTATTAGCTCTCCTTCTTTGGTGTAGGGTCCTCTCGATTTCAAGATTAAAAGGAAGTAATTGCTCTTGTCTTGTTTTGTTCATGCACCAATTTCACCTGAAAAGAATCAAGAGAAATAAAATAAGGAAAAGAAAACACATATAAACAATAATCACAGCTTAATAACAATGCCAAATTCCCTGGCAACGGTGCCAAAAACTTGTTGCGACCCTATCAAGTGCACTAGATCAACAAGTAATAAAGTAGGGTATAGTTAGGACCTGTAAATATCGAACCCAAGGGAAATGTGTGTGAAAACTGTGGAAATTAATTTGTATGCTAAAGAATTCCCAATTTAGTGTGTATAATTTGTTTAATTTGTATAGTGCAAACTTTAAAAGCTAAAATATGCAATGAAGGGAACTTTAATTCTAATAACAGTGAATTGAGTATGTATTTAATTCAGAAAAATTAACAAGTATGAAAATGTATAGAAATTAAAACGTTGCTTAGGTACACTCATCCACCCCATACCCACTGTTAATTAATTTTATCTTAAACAATACATGAATGAATTCGAGATAACTCTCTTAACCTAAACTTCCCATTTTGGAGCCAGCTATTATAGTTGCTAAACTTTCCATTCCGGAACCAGCCCAACAACTAGCCTATGCATGGGTCTAACATCCTAAGTTTGGGTTGCCTTCCCATTTTTGGAGCCAAACAATCCAAATCTCATCCATTTCACTCCACACTCTAGTCCTAAAATCATAATTACTGCACATTTAGAATCCCATTCTAGAGCCGTCTAAAATAATACAACATTCATGAAAGAAAAACTGAGCAAGATTATTCATAGACTTCAATCCACTAGACTTAATACACATTCAAAGATATATGATGAACTCATTCATCCATGTATAAAATTAACTCAATAGATTGAAAATCCATGAAATATAGATAAGTAACAATGAAATAGACCATTCATTCATGTAAGGATCAAAATATGCTCAATATTCACATTGTGAGTAGGGGATTCAAAGCTTCCCCAAGCAACAAAGATAACTACTCACTATCCATAATGTAAAAAATGAACAAAGTAAGAGTGAAAACTATAAAACCCATTTGAAGCTGAAGATTTGAAGTTGATGAAGCTCCTTCTCTTCTTTTCCAAATAGTACTTTGATTGTAAGTTGTAATCTTCAAAACTAGAAACTAAACTATAACTATCTTTGTGTTCTTGAAGTAAAACTAAGCTAGAAGTGTGATTTTTACAAGTAAAACTCTAATACTAAGTATGAAAAACCCTCAAAATATGGAAAATTGCATTTTCTTCTCTACCTAAACACTCTACGCACGAAACCTTAGAAAATACTCTCTTTAAGCAGAAAATTTCGCAACTTTTATAGAGCTGTCCAAGAGGCCACGACTGGGATACTTTTGTCTCAGCCACGACAGAAGGAGACAAAGTGAAAATTTCCATAGGCACGGTTGGGACAGTTTGTCTCAGCAGCGACAAGCTTCTGGATCAAAAGGGATTTACAGGCTGCACTTTGCCATGGCTGGCACACTTTATCTCAGCAGCGACCTTTAACAAAACGGTGCGCTTTGATTCCTAGATTGGGCACGGCTTGGACACTTTATCTCAGCCGTGGCCATTAGTGAAATGGTGAGTTTTGCCATCTGCATTGGACACGGCTGGGACAATTTGTCTCAGCTATGCCTTAGCAAAATTTCCTACATAAAGTGAAATTTAAGACCATTAATCACCTAAAAACTTTAAATTTATCAAAATAACTAACATAAACATAAAAAACAATATTTTAGCATTAAAACACTAAAATCATGCAAGATGAAACACTAAAACACACAAAATTATCCAGAAAATAAACATTAAAAACAAGATTATCACAAGCCTAGGGGTTGCATGTAGTCAAAAGAGGGCAAAATCCACTATGTTAAGATCACAGTTCCTCAGATACGTTTAGCGGGTGCTTTCATGGTCATACTTAGGTAGGATAGGCAGTTTAAGGGCCATAAATGCGGTCGAGATTTATAGCCTGTGGGCGATGACTACAGATAGGTAGGTAGACTTGAGCCATGCCATATTAGAACACCTAAGAAGAGTATAGCATCATTCGAGGTAGAAGACAGTTATTGAGGGCCTAGTCATCAGGTTACTACTAGTAGAGGGACTGCCCGAGCACATAATAGGCCCATCAGCTGGTGAGGGTATTTAGTTAGATAGGAAGGCATTATTTGACATGCGTTTAGCCTGAAAAGATGGCAGTTTCTCCTTATGGGATCAAGTTATTGGCCTTATATAAGATGGATAGAGCTTTCCATTTGGGTCGTACATAAGAGGATAACCCCTAGTATGTAGAACTCAAGCAAAAGCTAGATATAGACCAACATATAGAGGACACATTGGGCCCTATACTATGAGAGGAGGAGGCACCTTTTGCTGAGTATTTTATAGGTAAGGCCCGTCAAGAGCCAAGATAGGTAAGGGAATATAGACTTTTACTGCTTTCCAACAAACCTTCCACCACGAGACTATGGCCATCCTCGTGAAACATCATCCTCAGCACCTCTGCCACCATAGATAGACACACCCATAGCCCCTTAGGATTCCATACTATAGAACCTATAGCGTATGGAGGTGACCTAGGTTACCATGGCCACCAATATCCAACTAATACTACAGAAGCAAACCCAACCTCATGAGTCCTACTAGAAGGTTTTGAGGAGCTTCTGGCTTAGTAGCACTAGCTGGCAGCTGACATAGTTCAAACAGAGATAGGGGTTCAATAGGCTAATAATAATGTTCAAAAATATGGGAAAAGTGTTCAGGCCCTTAAGATGGCACTACACATAGCCAAAAAGAAGGTCATGGATGTTTGGGATAAAGTGGAGAAGAGGATAGAGGAGCTTGATCTCAACTTCAGAGGGTACATCATAGGAGTTGAAGGGATGGTTTGGCAGTGCCTCAATGAACAAGTGATAGATTTAGCCAGTATGAGATAGGAGATGGGGTGCTTAGCAGGTTTCCTTGGTGAGTTTCTCCATCTTATTGCTACTGACCCCATAGGATCCACGTAACTAGACCTATCCTCTCCTCCACCATCTCAGGATATGCACTATAACACTCATATACCCTAAATATCACAATATATATAACAATAATTTCAGTATAATACACATACAAAATATAAGAATTTATATTCATTTGTGTGCAACTATGCCAAAATCCAGTACTTGTCCCTTTGAGTACCAACTATATACTTTAAACCTATGCGCTAAAAGCATGTAATGCTTAATGGTGGATACCAAGTGGCACAACCTTATCAATTGTACTAAATCGACAAGTAATGTAGTGGAGTATTTTTAAAAATCCAAAAATTATTAAACCCTAGAGATTGGATTGTGTAATTAGACTTTGATTGATTATGAATATGTACAAAGAATTTTGCAATTGATTTTTATTGCTTAGGACTACAGCTATTAAACTTAAGCAAACAAAATTAAAGTAATATGAACTGAAAATATAGAGCAAACAATAATAGTAAAATAAAGTATAAAAACTTGAATAAAACTATCATTAAAAGCATTGTTCAAGGATATAATCCTCTCCATATGCAATTCAAGATATATTTTTAACCTAATATTTTCATGATTCAGATGTGGATGATCCCTCTAAACCTAAGTTTTCCATTCGAAGCCAACTATTCTAACAACCTAATTTCCCATTCTTGAGCCAATCCGATAGCAAGCCTAAGCACGAGTCAAATAAATCCTTTATATGAATTGACTTCCCATTTCAAAGCCAACCAATCCAATACCCATTCATTTTCCACCTATTTTTTGATCTACAATGCATCAACTCTAAAACTACAAACCTCAATTCTAGAATTGCCATAAAAAATATAGTCAAGATATGTAAAAATAGAGCATACATGATATTTCATCCAAACAAACACAAACCCATTAAACTTGAATAAGATAATAGATAAATACTTGAACAAAATTAATATCAAGATTATCACAAGGGAAAAGAAACACCTGAATATATATTTAATCAAATAAGCTTTATAGTCTTACATAGATATGGGGATTAAAAGATCCCTAAACAACTGAAAAACTACTTAGTACACATTGAAATAAATGCAAAGAATAAAGAGAAAGAAATTCTTAAACCCATTTGTTGAAGATGCTCAAAAGTTCTAAAAATCTAAAGAGAAATGCAAAAAAATTTAAAAGCTACATTCTAAAAACTTAAAAATTCTTCCTTGAGCGAAACATAAATTCTACTTTTATACTATTTAAAGTGGCACACAATAGAGACTATTTAGTCTCTACCGTGTCCAATCGATTGAAAGAGTACTAAAGCTTGACACACAATGGAGACTGTTTAGTCTCAACCGTGTGTGCCCTTCTTGATTGAAGCTCTTCAAAAATTATCTGGCATATAGGGGAGACTGATTAGTATCTGCCATGTGCTTTAATAAAATGGTGTGCTTTGATGAATCTTTATGGGTATATGGGGAGACTATTTATTTAGTCTCTTCCATGTGCCAAGTCAAAATTATACAAAAAGTTAAATTTTTTCTAATAAGCACACTAAAACTTAATATTTCGTAAAATAGTCCAAGTTGGCATGAAAGAGGAATTTAACATATAAAACATGAAAAACATGCAAAATGAGAGAGAAATAACAAATTCTAAGAAATTCAAATAACACTATAACAGACATCACTAAATGAAATTCTGAACCAAAAAGAATTCAAACCAAACCATACTAGCTAGTCTTTTGGAGTGTGTGTGCTAGGCTAAAACAATTAAAATAACTTTGAAAACTCAAAACTCCAGTGTAATATGACAACTGAGATAAGAATTGGTATATAAAAGATTGCACATGCAATTTTGAAACTTGAGAGATTCCATAGGTCTTTCCTTTAGCATCAAAATTGAAAGGTCATCTTCACAAATGACTCTAAACAAGGCAAGATCCTTAGGTCTTAACAGGTTGTAATATGGCTAAGGTATGGCTAACAAGAAAGGATTGTATGTGCAAATTGAATGGCCATTCTCTACTTATGCTTGCCATTTCTCTTTTGTGATTAAGACCTCCACTCTACCGTTACTCAAGTCAACATCATTGCTAAACTCAGGAAACTATCCAGAATGCAGAACATTATTTAAGGAAAATGCACATATAAGAAGAATTCTCTCTAAATTTCTTACTCCAAAGATTTCTAGCTCAATTTTCTTTAAAGCTTAGCTCTTTCTCATCTAACACTTAGGGTATCCCACACTTAGATCAAGCTATGATTGCTAGCTCTAATTATGATTTTTTTTAAAAATATTATATTTTGGTTATAGCAATCAAAACTATACTTTTACAAGTAGGGACTTAATAATATTACTTTTAAAGAAGAACTACAATCTAAAACTTTTCTCAATCTCACTTGATATTGGCAATCTATCCCCCAAATCTAGAATCTAATAATTAAAGTATAACTAAGAAAAACTTATCTCACCTACTTCTAGAATGGCTATTTCAAAAAGGGTAGGACAAGGGCTTTTTAGTCTTAAGGGATAACAATGCAAGTGTAATCAACAAGCATAAAATTAGCATGCTAAAATAAGCTCAAAAGGGATTGCAAGGGATATAATATAACAAAGGTAAGTTAAAAGGTCTTTCAAAATTCAATCAACAAAATTTATTGAAGTCATTTTTAGCCTTACTTTTAAGTTGTTTAATTGCTTTGAAGGGTGATGAAGAAGGTTTTAGCACTTTAGAATTCTTATTCAGTCACTTTTATGCACCGATTTTTCTTATTTCTAAAATAGGCCTAAAGTGCACATTTATT
Source organism: Excoecaria agallocha (assembly GCA_037975025.1). Classification (NCBI taxonomy): domain Eukaryota; kingdom Viridiplantae; phylum Streptophyta; class Magnoliopsida; order Malpighiales; family Euphorbiaceae; genus Excoecaria; species Excoecaria agallocha. The sequence goes on from CM075822.1 coordinate 26,531,064, forward strand.
AGGATACCTGCTAGTATTGATCTAATTGAACATAACCGATAAAGAATATACATTTAACAACTAACTACTTTTTAGCTATTCAAACTAAATTAAATAAGTTTTTCTAACTCTAAGTTAAATTTCATTCACAATGCGAATAACTACAAAGGCAAACTAATTAATATGTAAAGTACTTAATAACAACAATGCACAAAAATTAAAAACAAGCACAACTAAACTAAAATAAGAACAAAAGCTGAACATAAAGTAAACTGAAGGCATAATATAATATCACATTAAAGAGATTAAAATTGAAGTAATGAAAGAAGAGTAAGAAATAAAAACATAACACACTACTACTAAAATTAAAAAGAAGATCAAACAACACTTAATTAACTACCAGAAACTTAAAAAACATAAAGATAAACTACTATGGTGATAAAGTTAAAAGCATCAAATCCACACTTCTTAATGAGTATAACGAATCATTCTCAAAATACCTCTACCCCACACTTAGAAATTTTGCTACCCTTAGCAAAATAACACAATATCAACTCCAAATAATGGGGTGGGGGGTTGAAGGAATCCCTAAAATTAATCACTCTTGTGGAGGTGGAAGAGGAAAATGATGATAAAATCTAAACTGCATGATGGTGAAGGCTATCAAAATCTGGTCCATGCTATCCTCAAGCTAAGTTTAACCGGTCGTCGAAGAGACCAATTAGATTTAGATCTCACTATATTGCTGCAATGATAGGGTGACAACTCCAACATAAGCTCTCGAAAGCACTATCTTAGTCTTGACTACATTTTCCAAATAAGTTATCCTATCCAAAACCACAAGGTATACATACTTCAAAAATTAAGGATTGTCCACTAGCACCTACATACTATTTAGCATCTTGCGGTCGATCAGGATGGGGTCACCTACTTTTTTTCCCAAATGTGTATGATTGACTACTCTAGCTAGCATTGTAACTATGCTACCGATGGTGATCTTGGGCTACCTTATTGGGAATGTCTTTAATGCATCAATTTTTTAGAAAATAAACATCGCTCCATTTAAGGGAATGGAATTCACCATAGTGTATATGATGATAGCTTTATTTGCATTGACATTTTTAGGTCCTCCAAGATAGGTAAAGATTGCCAAAGCTAGGTAGCATTGCAAAATCCTCAATGGATGATTTCGCAGGTGATGTGCCTTCGTGTTTCCAATCATAAATTTTATTAGGTCTTGCTTATCAGAGATGCCATTGCAGACTTTTGCTTGTTTAGATTTTTAATGCCCCTAATAGCATAGGGGTCAAACCTAGGTAAAAAATTCATTGAATTTTATCATATAGTCATGCCTATTCAGCCTAAAGCTCACTAAACCTTCGTCATTATGGCTATTTTTTCCTATCCGAATATGGACTATGGCTAAGAAATCCCTTGTCAGCTGTGGGTGCATTGTCTCTCTTTTACTCATGAATTCGGTCCATCCTATATTAGCAATCAATCTTTCTACCTCATTTTAGATGTTAAACTCCTCTAACATAGCTATTAATGTATAGAGTTGCAATGTACTCTAGCTGTGAAAATAGTTCCCATTCCTTCTTGAATTCGGATGGAACCTAGGATGGGACTTTGACCTTAGTAGTCTATTGAGGAGCAGAGGAGGATGAACCAACCTATTTTCTTTGCCTCTTTGGTGCCACTACCATAAAACAAGAAAATGCACTTACACTTCAACAATATCTTATTATATGAGCAAAGTTTATCATAAAATAGAGGAAGGAAAGGCATATTAGAGATTAGCATAAAACAAGTTGACAGAAGAAAGGAAATCATTCAACAAATGCAGTACAAATGATTAGACATGCCTTGAACACAGAAACAAGGTAATTAAAAACAATATAAGCACTAACATAGCATAATTCCTTAACTAAAATAAAAATTTCCTTGATGTAACCTAGACTTAACAGTCCTAAACAACCTATTCCTACCCTAAATAATTATAAACTATGGCTATAAAAAACATAGAAATTGTCATAAATCAAAACAATGTCAGTCATGTGAAATACCAAAACTTAAAGCCATTTAAACCTTAAGATCACAAAGGTACAACCATTAAAATAAGGCAAGCAAGTCATTTTGAGCAATTATATTATTTAGAGAACAACATCCCTATAGACATTGGTGGATAACTAAATCATGCTTCAAACACAAATGTATTAAGCACAAATTACATTCTCAAAATCAAAATAAATCGCTCTTCAAACTTTAAACACAAAGATAGGGTTGGTTGGCTAAAAATAGAAACTTTACTTCTTTGAGGCATTTCATTAAACATTAGACATACATGCTGTGATTTAAGTTCCATCAAACATTCTAATGGTTTATACATTCTCAAAATATAATCTTTAAACACTAGACTATAGATGAGACATGTAAACACTTAAGAACAAGAAGTAAAAACACCTAAATCCACATTTCAACCAAACCTAAACATGCACTTTGTCTCTAATCATTTAAAAAACTTTACCATTGACAACAACAAAGAGAACTCAAAATACACTCTCCAAACTCAATTGTAATCAAATAAAAATTGACATATAAATGAAATTTTAAATGAAGAGAAGGCTAGAATAAAAAAATTACTTGAGATTTTTGAATAAATGGATGAAAAATGCACAATGAAGAAGGAGAGAGATGTTTTTGCCGAAAATGCAGATAAACAAAAAAGAGAAATGAATAGAAGGTGAAGAATTACAGAAAAATGGGGTTTCTAAAGAGAAAACATGACTGAAAGCCCTTGACATATGGTACAGACTAAATAGTCTTTATCATGTGCTCTACTAAAACTCAAAATGCACCACATCATTTTTTCACGGACACAGCGAAGATGAAATAGTCTCAACCGTCTGACCCATTTTGTACTAAAAAATTTAATTTACATATGGTGGAAACTAATCAGTCTCAGCCGTATGCACACTTTTATACTAAAATATGCACTCACACATGACTGAGACAAATTAGTCTCTACTATGTGTCCCTACTTTGATCCAGACTATGGCCTTGTATATGGTGTAGAAAAATCATTCTTTATCGTGCACACCATTTTGTATCTAAATTTCACATGGTACATAGTGGAGACTAATAAGTTAGCTGGGTGCAGCCTTTTGTAACTAAAATGCACAAGGCACACAGTAAAGACATTATTCTTTACCATGTTTAACCAAAATTTTGCACACTTTCAAAATTTAACACCCTTTTTCATGCACACCTATACCACTAATTTAACACTTATCTTAGCAAGCATTAATGCATAATTTATCAGCACATAATTAGCCAAAAACACACTAATGAAACCTAAAATTAAAAACTAAAACACAAATGAAATTAAACAAACTAACCAAAAAGATAAAGATAAGATAATTTGTTCTGAGTTTAACAAGTTGTCATGTCTACTTTGAACACACTTATGGCACACCCATTAGTTCCAACCCTACATCAAACTTGAACTTGCCTTGCAAAATTAATTGATGAGTTGAATCCTTACACCTTCCTTTAAATTTTGGATCATAGACTGAAATTAATCCACATGTAGGGTCATCTTGATCCTTATAAGTTCCCAGCTTCTTGGGTTTTACCTTTATTTGAAATTATTTCTAGATACTACAACAAAGTGAAAATTTCTTTCTTGGTTCGAGCTCATTCTTCACTGAATAGTTTTCATGCCACTTAGTCAATTTCTTTTTATACTCATCAGCAATATTTATCTCAACTTTGGGATGCATTAAACACTTTCCCAGAGTGTCATTCAAAAGCATATCTTTAGGCTCTACTTTTATCTGCCCACAAACATCTTGCACATAGCAAATTGATTCCATGACATCACATGATGGATGTTCTATCACTTTAGTTACAATAAAGACCATCTTCTCATCATTGAATCATAAAGTGACCATTTTCCCATGCACATTTATTAAAGCACTTACCATGTTGAGAAATGGGCATCTGTCTATTAACAACACTTTTTCAGTCTTTTTCCATATCTAAAACAATAAAGTCCACAGGAAAAATCAACTCTCCCACCTTCACCAGCAAGTCTTTAATTATCCCTTTGGGTTTTTTGATGGAAAAATCCGTGAATTGCAATAACATATGCGCCTCCTTAAGATTACTTAAATTTAACTTCCTACAAATCGAATAAGTCATGAGATTTATACTTACAACTAAATCGTATAGAGCATGTCAAACAAAGTTGCTTCCTAATTCATATGGTAAAGTAAAACTATAGGGTCCTCTAATTTTTCAAGCAATTTGTTGGTTGAGATGGCACTGCAATTTTTAGACAAGTACACTATCCCTAACCCTTCTAACTTCTTTTTGTTAGAAAAAAGCTCTTTTAATAGCTTATCATACTTTTGTATATGCAACAAAGCATCAATAAGTAGTATAATTTATGTGCATCTTTTCAACATATCCAAAAAATTAGTTAATTGATCATTTTTCTTTTCTTTGTTTGCTATAGAAGGGTAAGGTAACAGTGACTCATCTAAGACATGTCCTTTAATGAATAAAACATAATTACCTTGATCAATAGATTTTTGCTCATTGCCAAAAATTTTAGGGTTAGAATCACATACTTGAATCGCATAACAAAGAATGGACAAATACAAATAAGAAGAATAGCCAATCTTTGATTGAATTGACCAACATTCTAAAATTTCCAATCCATTGAACCAAAAACATACCCTTTAATAATACTTGCTTAGTTAACCCCCATACACAAAGCAATTCTAAAAACAAATCATCAAAACTCTTCTCAATTTTCGAATTCAACCAATTTCAGAAGTTATAATTATTCTCCCTTGTAAATACACCAAACTTAAAACTTTTCCTTAGATTGCTAGCTTTATGTCAAACTTTCTTTCTTTTTTTTTTTTACTTTTTTTTCTTTTTCTCTTTTTTTTTTAAGAAAGCACTAGCCTTATTATTAGAAACAAATGATAACATGGGTATTTACAAGTTCACTTCTTATTACTTTCCTTGCTTCTTATCAACCCCTAACAATAATACCAAGACCCTTTTCTAACTACACTCTTTAAAATACCCAACAAATACTAATCCATCCCAATCCTGGAGTGGCCAATTCTTAGAAAAGAAGATAAAGGTTTTTTAAGTTATATGGTAAATAAATGAGGGTAACAAGAAAAAAAATATATGGCACACATTAAGCATGCCTCATTAGGCTCAAAATAGCTAACAAGGGAAAAACATACATATAGGGTAGGTAAACAAGCTCATTTGAGTTAAGTAAAAAAAGTGCCTATATCAGTTTTTAGATTTTTTAAGTTATTTTTATGCTTCGAAGGATGATGAGGAAGTTTCTAGTTTCCTAAAATTCTTTGCTCAACTAACTTAATGCACTAGTTTTTCTTCTTATTTCAAAATTGGTCTTAGTGTTCAAAGTGTAAAAACTAACAAATATTTTTCAAGTTGAATTTTAAACTAGCTAAGATTCCATTAAGCAACATGTCTTCCTTAATGGTAAACACAAAATTTGACCATTCCACATTCTAAGTTGATCTTCAACAAGTTTGATATTCAGAATAAACTAGGGCAAACTATACTTAGTGCAAACTAAATGATATTTGAACTAAACTATATCCTTAGCATAGACCACATAGAAATTTACTAAGACTACCATAAGAATACTACTAAAAAAACATTAAAATTAAAAAGTTACTATTAAAAGTTATAAATTAACAAATAAAAGATAACTAAATAACCAAAAATAAAACAAAAAACACAAAAAAATAAAACAAAAAAATTCATTAATAAAAAGGGTAAAGGGAGTTGAGATTTCTACTTCCTGAATCTCAATAGAAAAATTGAGCTTAAATAAGCTGTACCCTCTATAAAATCCTTGTTTCCCTCAGTAAGGTAATGAGTATAAAATCACTATGATGTTTGAGCTGGTGCCAATAGAAATGGCTCCTAAAAGTGCATGGTGAAGTGCTCAAAGCTTTTCTGCAATTTGTCAATCTGCTCTGCTTGAACATCTAGTTGAGCATTCATCTGGTTCATGAAAGCTACCATTTACAAAGAGGGACCTGCCTTTGCTGTAGCTACCTCTTCATCTTTATCCCTATTACGGCCAATAGTAATTCAATGCAAATATTCCTCCTTCTCCATCTAATGATGGTGTAGCTTATCCCACAACATATTCTTCAACATTGTAAAATCAATGATTGAGGTTCACCAAAAGAATTCCCTTTATCCAAATACTTCACCACTTTTTCCATGATCATGGTAATTCATCCCAAAGAAATTACCTTGATAAAATGTGTTTTTTTTTTGTAAGTCCTTCATCTTTTGCCATAAAAGATATGCACCTTTCAATCAAATGACCTCAACCATACACCTAAAAATAAGTAACTCCCCTGCATTAACTACACCTAGGCCACTTATACTACTATAGAAAGTGATCGTTAAAAATCATTGGAGTACCAACAATGTGTAATCTCTCAAAGAGTGAGCTTTGATCCTGTTAGAATTGCACATAATTGGGTCTATAGGATCTCGAATTGCTTTTTAATTCTTACTTGGTGTGGCATTGGGTAAATCACTTATCCTGTCCACTAAAAATCCCAAATGCTATGTAAACTTTATAAAAGACATAGTTTCGGGTGTAACACCCTAGCTTAATAATCCATTCTATAAACATAATTAAGTCACTAAACATGATTAAACTCAGGTGTTAATTTTCTATAACTATTATTAAAAAATTAAACATTCAACATACTGATCATAATTCTCTTATCACTTTTAAAATCATATAGATGAATCATATATGTGTAGAAACTATCAAATACAAAATTTCTAGATATACAAGTACTTAAACTTTATATCTTTCTCATATCTTGTATTGGTCAATCCGCTTGTAGATATTGAACTTGAACAATAGTCTAACCTGGAAACTTGCATTGATAAACACCCATGCTAAGCTAAAAAGCTTAGTGGGGCACTACGCACAAGCTTCTATGAAAATTATCAAACTAAGCACAAACATTAAGAGTAAATCAATATATTTATGAGTTTACCATAAGTAACATTAGATACCATGTTACTATATTTAAAAAATACAAGTAAACCCATCTAGCCTTTCTAATCCTTACAAAACACTTTACTAAAAGCCATGTTATGATTTTCCTGTGTAGCAATTGAGAAAAACATATTTCAAGTTCACCTTCTGTATGCCTGTGATTCAAACTTGGTTACAAAAGTAACTATAAAAACTATTTATAAGTTATAACAATCCCTATAGGTATTGTTGTGCATAATTTTTAAGTGTATGACTCATAACAGATTAATAGTATAACACCTATACATAATCTTGATGTTATGTCCTTTTACTACACATTTATATATATATAATGCTTGGATTTTCATGTAAACATAACATGAAGAAAAGCAATTTACAAAGGATTATGTTACTTAAGTTTTTTAACTTAATATAATACTTTCCTTACTTTGACAATTTATGTATGTACTTTCTAATCATATGTAACACAAGATATCAATGGCAGTAAGCTTTTAATTTTTACAACTACTCAAGTTATATAATCAATAAAACAACAAAAATAAATGAATATCTTAACATACATAGGTCATGTGATTGATTGATATACTCTGAGCATTTGTACTTGAAATATAATTATCTATAGTAAGAAACAATCATGTAGTCCAACAATAACATCTGATCAATGTATTAATAAAGCTTAACAATTAACTCAACATACATATATCATATAATTGCTTGGTGTACTATGAGCATTAAAGCTTGAGAAAGGTATTTAGCAATTAAAGCCAATCATGAATTCTATTAATAGTTGTAGATCACTATTACTTAATCCTTGTACTATGTTTATATTTTAGCCTGCCTAAGTTCCAAGAGTAGATAACGAGAACTATAGATACCCTTAGGTATTGAAACTTTAGATATCCAAAGATATCAAATCTACGGATCTAAATGGGATCAAAAGGTGGTCCATATGAGGACAAACTATAGACCCAAATGGGATCAAAATATAGCAATTGCAATTATCCCTATAGGAATGCCTATCTATCTACATTCTAGACACTAAGCAAGCAGCTAAATTCTTTTACTTTATCTGACATTACTTTTATATACTCTATTCAATTGAACACGTATATGTGCATATATAGCCATATACCGAGTAATCATAATCATTCATATGTTACTATATAGCAATGAGTCAAGTAACATGTATTACTTGCTCATATATCCATATCACGTAAATCAGATAGTTTATACTTACCAAGTATAAGTATTCAATACTCGATGGCCTTATAAAGGCATAAACACAATTATATTTATGAATAACTTTAAACATTACGTTATATACTTATTCATTTGTAAACAATCCGTGTCTCATGGTCAAATTGTAACTATATTTAATTCAGAGGCATATATATATATACATACATACCAAAACATCACCAATTATCACTTCAAGATTATATAGGTTAACATATAATTATAATCATAACATAACACTCATCATCATGCATACGACTCACAATCTTGCTTGAACAATTTTTTATCATCTTATAAAAGCGTACCTTTCTCCAATTTATGTTATTCACCTTTTGTGCCATTTTAATGGCCATTATAGTGTCAACATGCTTAACAAAGATCATTCTCTGTTATCATCAATACATGAATGAATACTTATCATATAATTATAATAATAATATCTATTTTCATGAACATATATGCATATAGTTATACATATGTTACTTGAGCATAACATCATGTATTTACTCAAGTATAAACCATTTATAGATATGATAAAATGTTCATATAATCAAGTCCATACTCATAAGCAGGGAAATTACACTTGGAACATTCATAAATACATATTACCATATACTTATAAAAATGTACATATATTGCTCTTGTTTACTTAAACACTATAATATATTACTCATCGGATTGTGGACACATCATTCAATTGCATTAAACTTCACTTAAATTCATAATTAGTTCACAAAAATGTACCTTTGCAATTCTTCCTTGACTTACCTTCATGTACCTTAATAGTTAGGCATATTAATACATAATCATATAAAGATAATACCTAAGCATATATGATCAATATGTCATAACCAATAAGGTTATTTACACTCTCAGATAATCACTCATTGGTGTCATCACATAATGTTTATACTATAATTATTTATACTTAAAGGATAACTTGCTAAAATTGATACACATATAATTTATACTTTCACTTATTTTATATTTCAATTCCTTAATAAACTTTTGTAGTCAATTAGATCATAAATAACCAACTATACACTCTAACATGATCACCCATATATATATATATATATATATATATATATATATATATTATACTTGATACAAAGCATGAAAAAGTAGGCAAATATGTCTCTTAATAAATATTAATCATTAATCTGCTTCATTCTTTTGCTTTGGAACCATATTCTTATAACTTCACAATAGTTATGTAATATGATATTTTCATTTCTCCCACTTTTTCAATAATAAGAAAACTAAACTCTTATTGTTAATGGATTCTTATCATAGCATTATTTTTATTTTTATATGGCAATAGGAGTGTATAGCATTCAACCAAAGCCAATTTACTCCACTAGAGCACATACCATAAACTTGGCTACCTATGATATTCTAGTAAACATATACTTTGAAAATTACCAAGTTACATCCTTACACGCCTAAATCATGTGTATGGTAGGTGCTAAAATAGTCTAGCAAAATGATTTATTTAAGCTTATCCTCAAACAAGTTCCTTAGTAATCAACTTATTTTGGAATTAAGCTTTCATGAAAACTATCTATATATCTATATATAAATATATATATCATTTAATAGTCACATTTATCTAATAATTTGCTTTCCATATGCATTTTAAATTCACAATTATATCATACATATATAGTCTGTACGAGTTAAATTACATCATTGTGAATATAACAATAATTTAACAATGTATATACTATTATCAAAGCATATCGCTTGAGCAAGTCTATTCATATAATTTTATAGGCCAAGAATGCATATGTCATTCAAAATATCATATAATCATTTATTCTGCATTCTCCACTTTACTACAAATTCCTTTTGTGATGTATCAATATAACTTTGTCTACTGTTTCCTCCTATTATCCTATTTTATTCATTACTTGAGATGGCAACCAACCTTATATTAAACATTTAGATTTCCATTAGTTAATCAACCTTATGAAGTTGTTCTAACCATTTGTCATTCCAAATTTGAGATGAACTATTACCTCAAAACATGCAGTTGTATTACGAGAGAGGGCTAGTCATTAAATGATAAATAGAGAGTAGCCATAGTCACTCGGCTAAATTTCCATGGCACTCAGCTGAGTGCTTATTTGTCGCCTAATAACAGATCAAAACTGCATTACTTGCTCAAACCAACTCCTACATTGCATGCAATCTATTACTTACTAAATTAATTTCCTAATCACTCACTATAATCATGTAAATTCTTACAAAAAAAAATATACATACAAACCGTAACCATCAATTTATTTTACTTATCTCTCACAACCCTATGTTTCTAATTTACTATATTAAACAATTTCATCACAATCAACATTTAAGCAAATCATGTAAAGGAATGGAAGATCTCAAACCTGCATGCAAACTCCTAAGATATAAATATCTGGCTAATAGTTCTACTCAATAACTTTCTTCAATTTAGTCTCCACACAAGCATATTTATTAAAAATTTGAAGATGCCTTTTACAATTGAAGAACCAATTTTAAGAGAAGAAAATAATACAGGAGCAAGGATGTCTTTTACAGTTGAAAGACCAATTTTAAGAGGAGAAAAGAATACAAGACCAGATTTTAATTAAAGAGTAAATCATATTTTACCTTTAAACTATGACTCATAAAGAGAGAACAGTGGTTATGATAGAGGTTCATGGCCGCAAGGGGCCATCAACGGCAGAGGCGATGCCAGACGATCACCGGTGCTGGCATTATGCTCTCCTATTTCCCCCGATGCTTACTTTTGTTCTTTCCTTTCTTGGTCTCCCATTCCATTTCTCCTTTTAATTTTTATTTTCTCCTTCCCTTTAAACTAATATTAGACATATTTATAAAGAATGACAAATTCTCTTTTTAGTCCTTCAAGTAATTACATGTCACAATAAATTCCAACTCAAATTAATCTTTAAGAAATCAGCCCCATTACTTTATATACATGTATATTCTTTCCTAAATTCATCCATAACTTATATTCTTTACCTTAATTATACCCTTAAATATTTTTATACCAAAAAATTCATAAATAAATTGAGATTTTCATGCATTTTAATTAGTCTTAGTCAAATAAATAATTCATTAAATCATGTAATTTTGACTAGGATTATTTTTGGGGCCTTACATAGGGTTTCTGTCAAAATTTAAAATAAACAGTGCCAACAGTCACTCTTGTCCTCAAAATGGCAACTAAAAGCTGTGAGAAAGTCTCTGGCAAGGGAAGGATACACTTCAGGCATCTTTTTAATAAAAGCACCCCAGCCAATGTTTTAAACTAGTGGAATAATTTTAGCCCAAAGATTGCCAACAACAATATCAAGAAAGAGTTTATTCAAATACACTGGCTCAACATAGGTGTTTATCCCAAAATACTCATATAATTAGACATGCTCTAAATCAAGGTATGGCGACATATGTATTTTGGAGGAACTAGAAGCGCTATCATTCCTTGTCCTCTTAGGGGCCATTGATGAAATAAAGAGTAAATATGATGAAAATCTAATGCTACACTTGAGTGCCTTGGTTGGGGTGGTGAGAGGCTTAATTGGGGGAGAGCAAAAATTGCTAAAAGGCTATATGACTCAATGGAGGAGGGAATAAGGATATTTAAGGGGAAGGGGTCCTCCATAGAGGTGAAAATCACCTCTACCGAGGTGAATGGTTCGGTATAGAGAGGAAGGCCACATCGATGGAGGTGAAAATTACCTCTACCAAGGAAGAAGCTACTAGATAGAAGGGACATTATGCCTTGATGGAGGAGGAATTCCCCTTTACCATGGTGATATCTATGGACAGAGGAACAAGGGCTCCTCGGCTAAGGTGGAAATCACCTCTACAGAGGAGATGGCTTATATACTGAAAGGGTAATTTATTTTTTAATAGCAACACATGCATAACTCCTTTACTAAACCCCCTACTTTGAACTTAACCTCATTAGTCTTTCCCCGTGTCCACTCTCACTTCCTAATGACAAATTAAAGCAATCCCAAAATAAAGTACATCAAACTCTAATCACTTATTCATCTTGAATATTAAACCAATCCATAGTCCAGATCATTAAAAGACTGAAAGAACCATATAAATACCTCATAAATTGCATTCCAAATCCACTCTACACACCGAATACCTATAATTCTCCCAAAATAACAAAAAATTCACAAATTAACAATGACAAGTAATAAAGTTAAGTATTTTTAAGACTCCGAGATATTGAACCCAAGGGAAGTACAATTGTGTAATGTAATTTTTAATTGATTGGAAAAACGTGATTAAATAATTCCCAATTGTTTGATGATTTTATCTATCTTTTTGTTATATCAAACTATAATAACACAAAACATAAAGAAAATATAAAATTTAAATTATGAATAAATGAGACAATAAAAAGCAACAGAGATAAGCTAATGATAAATCAACAAAAGGTAAAGACGTTACTAGGAATATAATTCACCCCCTATCCTATGCAAGGTTCATTTTAATAAAAAATTTCATACATTTTAGATGTGGACAACTCTTCTAAAGCCCTAGTATCCCATTCTAGAGCTTACTACTCTAACTACTCGATATCCCATTTTGGAGCTTACCGAATAACCAATATAGGCATGGGTCCTAAGACCTAAGTGTGGACTAATATCCCATTATGGAGCTTACTAATCCAATATCCATTCATTTTTCTCTCTATTTCTGATTTAGAACACTATAAGCCCTAGGTTTAACTGCTCCCATTCTGAAAACACATTTAAAACTATAGCAAATGTTGAAGAAACATAGAGCATTCATGGTAAAAACACTAGACAAGCATCCAACTATCAATATGAATAAGATTGACCAAAATCCAAATAATCCTAAATGGCATAAAAATATAACTTTGACACTAAAAACACGAAAAAACATATAATATAAGACATAAACACTGATGAAAAACACTAAAAATGAATAATAAAACCGGAGTTATTAGTGTTAAAATAAATTTATAAATGCATGATGAGCTACATTAACCTTATGGATATTTCCTTTGCTAAAATGCTCCTAGGATAGTAACTTGGCACCATATGGTATATTAACCTTTATCGTTATTATTGTCGAGTTCATATTGAGTGTAGTACACTTACTGTATCATCTACACTATAGCATAATTCTTTCCCTTATCATCGAAAGTTAAAATAACCTTCTAGACTATGCCTCTTTCAGTGATTCAGTTTTATATTATAATCTTTCCCTTCAATGTGTCTCAGATTAATAATTTCCTTGTGTAGACACTAGCTCCTGATCAAAGTTACTCGATAAGAAAATGGTTTCTTATAAATAGATAACGAACAGAGGTACCAGGCTTTCTTCTCAAATTTCATCTTTTCAAAATGCTTTTTGTTCTCTCTTATGGATTTTAAATGTTTAGAAAAACCTTTTTGGGGTATTTTCCCTATTTTAGCCGTGTGAAACCAGAAAATTGGGTTTTTAAAACTTAGAGTAGTTTGGAGTGTTTTGGATTTATATCAAACTACAAAACTCATAATTAGGTGATTATAAATCCATTTGAATCCTAATACATATATATACAACTTTGATGAAAACACGTAATTCTAGTTCAGCCTTTAAGATTCTCAAAATTAGACTTGAACATAAACGTCCCAAATATATCCTTATACCTGGGTCAGTCTATAGTATTTTGGGTATATCCTCCCCTCCTTAGAGCTCATAATAAGGTGAATACAATTTTAATAGAAACGTATACTAGTTTTGAACTAACTTTTATAAAGAGATCATGACCTATTCTGAACCCATTTTTCCCGACATTGTTTTAAAATCAAAACTCTAATATTTTCCCTTAAAAATTTCAAGGATCATTCATCAGTATTTTTGCAATAAATCCCAATCTAAAAAACTAAATTAGTAATTTTTGATTCATTAGAAAACTAAAACATAGTGTAACAAATGTATAGAAGAAACTTTGATGAAAAATGGCATTTACAGGCCTAACAATTGTAAAATATTTTTAGTTGGAGCGGTTGAGAAAAAGTAGGGTATAAGTCAAAAGTCAATAAAAAAGTCAATGTTCCATGAATCATGTTGAATCACGGGTTAGGCCATGAGTCGAATCCGTGACACACCATGGCAAGTCACTTTCATTTTTTATGACTCACCATAATGAGTCACTCTCCCCCCTTGGGGTGTGACTCCTTATAGCGAGTTACTCCTCTAAAGAGTGACTTACCATAGTGAGTCACTCTTTCGAGGCATGACTCACCATAGCGAGTCAATCTTCCAATCCGTGACTTACTTTTAGAGTATAATTTGTACCCGAAAGCAAAAACAAAAGGGAAAAATATCTTTTTCATACATATCGTATTTTTGGATATTTTTCTTTTGTTTTTATGCATTTTAAAGTTGTCTCTTCTTCTCTCTCTTGGATTCCACTCTCACATTTCTCTCTCCTACCTTCATCTTCTTCCTTTTCTTTCCTTTGTTTCTGCTGCATCATTTCTCATGAAAATTACATATTTTTAACTCCAAAATTCCAAAAAAATCATATAAAATTGGAAAAAAGTCATAAAGTACTGAATCTTCATTCTTTGACAAACCAACACTTAACGTAATATTATGAAGTCCTTAAAACCCAAAAATCTAGTATTTAATTTTAATTAATTAAGTAAATAATCATTTTCTTGGATTTATTGTATTTTTAATATATGTTTATTGATTTAATTTTGTAAATTATTAGTTTAATTTGGTTAATATTTTGTTAATTGTTTGTTAATTAATTGTAAAATATATTAATTTACTAACCAAATTTATGAATTAATTTCTTATTTTACTTTAATAAATTAATTATTTCGTTACATTAATTGTGTTAATTATTAATTTGTAAATTGTTTGTTTAATATATTAGATTAATTTATTAGCTTATTTATTATTTTTGCTATTATTCCAATCACTATTATATTTTTATTATTTTTATTAACATGTTTATTTATTTTAAATGTGTTATTGTTAAATTAATATGTATTTATCTTTTTGTCAATTTTATTATTTTAATTCCCTATTATTGTTAATATTGCCACTAGTTTTGCTATTTTTGCATTATTAATATTATTTTTAATTTTAATCTTTATTGTTAATTTTGTTAATAATAATAATAATAATAATAATAATAATAATAATATTATTATTATTATTATTATTATTGTTGTTGTTGTTGTTGTTGTTGTTGTTGTGTCATAATTATTAATATTGCATTAATATAAATATGTATATTATTTACATTTTATTAACTTTGATTTTTTTATTGTTATTTTAATATTATTAATTATTGTTATTATGATTTTGATGTTATTAATTTGTGTCAATTTTTTATTGTAAATAATATCATTATTAATGCATATATTGCTTTAATAATAATATTTATAATTACTATCATAAATATTATTATTAATATTATTATGTACTTTTATTATCATTTTTCATCATTGTATACTAATTACCATTTCTTATCATATTTTTATATTTGTAACTCTCTCTAGGTCAAGTCGGAGAATATGGCAAAGTGGGGTAGCCATGATTTATTTTCTTGTTTATTATTATTTGGGCCTATAATTTTTTTTCATTCTTTTTATTTCATTATCTGTAATAGCTAGTAAAAAATAAGTTTTTGCAAAATAATTAGTAAAATTCATATTAAATATTTTTATAATTTGATTTTTTCTTATAAAATGGACTAATGTCCTATTTTATTCAAAAATCACACCAAATAATTTCATAAATATTCATGAGGGAACCCAGTGGTCCAAATCAATCAAAAGCCCAATTTATGCATGTTTACTTATATTATTATTTATCATGTCTTTATGTGTTCCAAACAAATGGTTTTTCAATGAAAAATCTAAAAACTCACAAATGATTATTTTATACAAACAAAGCAACAAATTCGAAGACTCAGACTAGAGGGCAAGAAAGATAAGATGGAATTTCCAAGTGATGAACATTGATGAAACTAATAGGAAGCCATAGTCCTATTACTTAGTAGCACAAAGATTTCTTAAAGATGCCTTAAAGAAGAATTGGAGAATGAACCACAAAGTGGCCAACTCAATTCATTATCCTAAGTGACCCATTATGGAGAACTTATATGGAAGCTTGCATGGCTAACATAAAATCAAGAAACAAGATGGTAGGCGAAATTTCAAAGACTGTTCCTCTCTCTTTAACATTTGGGGATAAGCACAATGCAACCAATCAAGATTCGGTCTCAACCTATAAATGTTGTCTCAAAAAAGTTCAACGATCAAAGCCAGATGAGCAAAGCATGATATTTTTCAACTTAAAAGAGAATATCTTGGTCAATCATGGAAAGGGGAGAAAGCTTAGCTTCAATTTTTGAAAAGCCACTCTTTGGAAAAAACTATTCAAGTCCTGTGCTTCAAGCTCCTTGAATTAAAGTTAAACCTTTCTGTTGAACGATTATAAAAGATAATCGATTTTCGCCAGCAATAGTCAAAACGGTTCAATAAGTCAAGTAGTGATGATAGAATTATAGAAGGTTTCATGACAATGGAAAAAAAAAACTGCAGATTGAAAATAGAAAATGGGCAACCTTGATAAAATTTAGCACCCCACTAGGGTAAAAATTGAAAAAGGCATCCTAGGTAAAAATTAAGGGTTGAAAGCAAATATTCGATAAAGAAAACCCATGAGGGTTGATGATGACAGGAGTCTGGTGCAAATAAAGTGTTTCTTTTTGAGGTTGAACGAAACATATGTTTGCTTTATATGTCTAGGTATATTTGTTGTTATTGCTGTATGATGCTTGTAAATAAGAATACATATATAAGCTAGGCATAAACATGTGATTAATATACACAAAAAAATTTATTGCATATGTTAGAGCTTACACTGAGATCAGATTTCCAAAAGGTAAAAGCAATACCTCAAGTGTTAGATACTTCTTTTGAGATGTTTTTATCATCCTTATTAGGACACTATGTTAGCGGTTAATACACTATAGAGGAGAACCACCTCTTAGTGTCTAGAAGCTTATTTTTGATAAGTGTTGCAAATAGAGTTCAATATGGGTCGGCAGACATAAAGTTATGCCACTTAACCCACATGAAGTAGAAATGTTCTTGCATTATTTTTGGTAACTATGAGTGTCTGGAGGGTAAAGGGTTGTTAGTAAGGGTAAGGCTCAAACAATCACTCCTTTTGCAGTCAACTTATGGCTCAAGACAACTATAAGTTAATCAAAAAAGGGGTGCAACTTTGAATGGGCAAAGTGAAAATGTAGAATTGTGAGTCTTAATAGCTGCTAAAAGATGCCCAATAGGTTAGTTTATTTGAAAAGTTATTGAATTAGTGCAAAGGCCACGACAAGGTTTCTTTCTAAGTCATTGGGAGCATCAAATGGTATATACAATCCACTAAAGAAGAGGTTATCTTTAGTAGAAGAAGGCAGAGATGGATTACCTTTCAGGGGAGCAATAAGAAAGCGAGAACGATGATAAGGTAGAAAAAACAAAGGGAAGGCGCCTCAAGAAAACATTCTTATAGCCCATTTGAAAATAACTTACTGAAGCGGGATTTCTCATTTGATAATGGAAGTTATCAGAGGCTATCAATGGTGGGATTATACGAGTTAAAAGTACCATTAGCCTTATAGGCAAAGGTAGTAAAAGTATCTAGAGACTTATTACTGGTAGTTTCTAAGCTCGTGGTGAATGATTTACCATAGAGGAGTACATACTATCTTGTGAAATCTGGGAAAGACTGAGCAACTAGTTGACCTCTTAGTTCTTATACCCGAAGATTATGTTTTTGAGTCATGTTACTCTAATTAACTATGAGGCTAGTCACTTATACTTTACACCTAAACAATATAATAAGATCCCTTTCCTTAGGTCTCTATATGCCGAATCTTCAGGTTGATTTATTCAGAGGAAATGATAGCTTGACAAAATGCAGATAATAAAAGATTACCTCACTGTGACTTATAGTCTTTCTAGCTGTTTAGTATAGTGAGCTATAATCCAAATTGTGGCTTTGCATAACCTATATAGAAATTGATTCTCAGGTTGCCATTCAGAGTGGTAAGCAAAAATCCCAACCATTGACATAGAAAATGGAATGTAGTTAGCCTATTATAAATGTATGAGATTGTGCCAAATCAATGGTAGTCGTCAATTGGTTCTTTCGATATCAATGTTAACTACTAGATAGGATAAATCATCAAAATAACATAGCCATGGAAAATAGTTATGTTAGTAAAGGGTCATCGAGTATGTTGCCCAAATCTTTGGAAGAAAGAGTAGTCTTGAGGCACCAGTTTGATGACTGATGATAGAAGTTTTTGATGCTTTAGTCACTTCAAATAGAAAGCTTCACACATAGCTTGAGACACAAGCTAGAGTTCTAGTGGTTGAGAGTTTATCTCCAGTCACCATTAATCCTTAAAGCAAAAGGCATAGCTTTTGAGTAAAAGTATATGATTACAATCTCATCATGGCACAACACCTAATGGGGTGACTGCATTATAGTTCATGAGGAAATGGAATTTCTTTTGCCAAAAGTGTAATGACAATAAATTGCTTAACCTAAAAATAATAAGAGAGCCCATAAAGAGGGTAAAGTATAAAAAACTAAGGTGGATAACTAGAGGAAGCATGTCTAAGGCCATCAGCCAATTCATAACTAAGATGAAATCCCTTAATAACCCATGGTGTAGGCCATAAGTTCATACACACTTCTTTTATGTTTTCATTTCTTACATCTTTTAATTTCATGCAAACATTCATGCATCTATGTATATTTCTTGCATTTATATATTTCATACATACATTCTTGCATTGCTACATATATTATTGTATTTTTGCATACATTCGCACACTTCTACATGCATTCCTGCATTTTCTGCATGCATTTATACATTTATGTATGCTTTCATGCATTCTTACATGCTTTCTTTAAACATGAGTGTCTGGACATATATAACTCTTTGCATGCATATACGCACACACGCATATTTCCATTTGTGCATATTCTATGAATGTTTAATACCTAATTTTTCTGCATGTATTAGCGTGTATAATCCATTTTCACATACTTTGCATCAAATCCATTGTGTGTGTCTCACATGTGAAACTTCTTATGTGCATCTTTTATATGATTTTGTACGTATTGTTTCACACATAATTCTTTATACATACACAACATCATTGCACATAACCTTATAGGTAAAGTGAAAGCATACCCTGCTACTCTTCTCTCAGTAATTCTCCCGAGCCTTCATTATAAAGCTTGAGGCTTAAGAATTCCTAGTGTCAAATGTAATGGCTGTCGTAGCACCATTATTTTGCCAATTTTAGGAAGTATCCATTATTTAATTTGCCTTGCTGAGTTTCTAACATAATTTAATTTGAAGGTTTGGGGATCTTCACTTCCCTAATGTATTCATGGTGATCACAGCACTGTTCTTTTTCGAATTTTAGGGAGTGGTTCTAACTTAATTTTTATCTAGCCAAGTTATGCTCCAAGGTTTTAACATGGCATTCTTTTAAATTTATAGGTTCATAGATCATCACCTCCCTAATGCATCTAAAAATAGCTATGGCACTATCCTTTTCTTAAGAACGATTCGAGGGTCACTGCCTTTCCAATGCATCTAGGGCGATTGTTCCAGCACCATCCGTTTATCAATCTTAGGGAGGACCCCTAATAAAATAGCTTGGGCCACAAGTATAATTTATATTATCAAGTTATATCCCAAGATTCTAACATAATCATTTTTATAAATTTTAAAATCGAGGATTATCCCTTTTTCCCTGAACCCAAGATTGACGACCACTATCTTCCAAATACATTCAAAATGATTATGACTACCATAACACTATCCTTTTTCTCAAATACAAGGAGTATTCATAATTACAGCAACTTATGCCTTAATTTTAATTTATTTTCTTGCAAAGCAATGTCTGGAGTTTGACATAATTGTCTTTTGCTAATTTATATTTTTTATTTCAATCATGCTGAATGCATGCTTATTTCATTGTAACATATATTGAAATGACCCCTTTTACCAAAAATGATTTTAGCTTCCCCTTAGGAACATGGCCACTATGGTAAAGCTGATTTATCAAATCAAAAATGGGGGCAAATAAATTTCTACCAATCTTTTATATGAATTCTAATCATAAGGAATTAGTGTTTGTTAGATTAAAGAAAAAAAAGAAATGAAAAAAAGGAAGAAGAAATACAAAAGAAATAAAAAAAGAAAAAAGAAAAAATAATAAAGAAAAAAAGAGAAAAGTAAAGGAAAAAAAATCCTTGAAGTCAACATCATGATAGTGAGAATAAAAAAAGAGACAAAACGGAAAGGGAAACCTTGAGCTATTACATCTTAAACAATCCTAAGCCAGTTATTCACCAAAGTCAAATGTGAGAATGCTTTGAGAGTGGGAAATGGGTAGAAAATAATCCTCTTGCCAATTAAGAACACATAGTTGTCATGTTCCTTTAGCAACCTAACCCTTTTTGTTAGCCATTTACCTAAGCCTAACATTACAACCACTGTAAGAGCTCATGATTTTGGGCTTGATCTTATTAAACCTAGTGAAGATGACCTTATAGTAAGGTTTGGTATGTAAGAAGAGGCATATGGTATTTCTTAAGCTTTAAATGGAAGGTCATGAATGAACTTAAGCATTCTAGTCGAACCTTTTCCCTAAATTCATATTTAAAATTTGATTTTCAAAAGAAAAAATTATTTTTCGGCCTTCAGCACAAATACACAGAAATTACTTGGTATACACTATGTTTATATGTTGATTTGATAGGCTTCGATATTAACATGCCCATTCTTATGTTCCCTCATTAAGAATGATCCCTTAACTTCTCTTGTTGAGATTAAATTAGTTGAGAATGTGGTCTATTCAACTTATTCAAGGAATAATAAAGTTCAAGTTTAAAGTATTTGATGAGTCACAATTACTTTAAATTTTAGATGTTTATTGGCAAGTCACTCTTTGCACACATTACACATGTGACATTCATCACACATAACTCACATACGTATTTGTGTGCACATACATGAATTATGCACACCTTATAGTTATATTTTCTTATTGCACCTTCTTACATGAGTAATTTCTTGCAAAGAAATGAGAAGGGAATTTGTACATTGAAGCTAACATAGGACAATTCTAAGTAGTGGATGGTCAAATAATGAGGAAAATTCCTATGGGATGGATTAATCTAATTGAAGAAAAATAATATTCTATGAAGCAAGTCCATTTTCGTACACCATGCTCGAGGGTGTTTATCAAAATATGGCCTCTTTACTTGAAGATGGATCTCCATCAAATCAATCATGCAAGTCCATAAAAAGAGTAAGAATTTTCTTCTATTACGATAGTATACTGACATAAAGATCCTTTTCACAGGTACCTAAATCCTCTTAAAAGGTCATTTATCTGTAAAAAGCAAGACTCCAATCATAAGGTAGTTAATTCATCATCCTCCTTGATTCTACATGCCTATAAGCTAATACTAATCAGATGTCCTCCTCCCTAATTCTGCATGCCAACAAGCTAGCACTAATCAAATATCCTTCTCCTTGATTTTGCATGCCAACAAGCTGGTGGTAATCAAATATCATCCTTACTAAATCTGCATACCGACAAGCTAGTGCTAATTAAATGTCCTTCTCCCTAATTATGTATGCCAACAAGCTAGCACTAATCAGATGTCCTCCTCCTTAATTATGTATCCCAACAAGCTGGCATTAATCAGATGTCATCCTTCTTGATTATATGCATCAACAAACTAGAGCCAAATTAGATGTCATCCTTTCTAATTTTATATGTCGATAAGCTATTTTTAATCATATATCCTGATCTAGAGTTAAAATGTCGACAAGCTGACTATAATAAAACTTCAACACGCTGATGGTAACTACCCGACTAGAGACTCACTACCTGAGTGGCATTTTTTTAGTGCAATTAAAAGCTTACTATTCTAGGTATTCATCTTCTAACTTAATACTCTGAATTTTAGTTAACTTAGGCACTAGTGCACTATGTTTCCAAAACTTAGGGCCAACTATAGACACTATGTCCTAAGGCAGCTCCTGATCAGAGTTACCTGATGTGAAAATGGTTTCTAAAAAATAGATAAAGAGTAGAGGGACCGAGCTTTCTCCGTAGATTTTATGTTTTCAAAATGCCTTTTGATCTCTTTTATGGTTTAAATGTTAAAAAATCCTTTTTGGGGTCTTTTCCCTATTTTTCCTGTGTTAGTAGTGCAAAACGAGAAAATTGAGTTTCAAAACTTGGAACAATTTAGAGTGTTTTAGCTTTAGCTTAGCCTACAGACCTCATAATTAGATGATTCTAAAGCCATTAGAATATGAAGAGAAAGATCTAAAACTTTGATGAAGACATATAAACCCAGTTCAGCCTTAAGAATCTCAAAATTAGACTTCAAAATAGATAACCCAAATCTATCTTTGCAGCTAGATTAATCTATTATATTTTGGGTATATCTCCCTGCAAAGAGCTCATATTGAGGTGAATCCAATTTTAATAGAAAATAGACTCACTTTGGAAGAATGTTCATGAAGAAATGATGAATAATTCCTAGCCCATTGTTTCCAGCATTTTTTCAAATTCATAATACCAATTGTATCACTAAAAATTTCCTTAGAGCAATCATCAATATTTTGGCCATAAATTCTAATATAAAAGTCTAAATTAAGTTATTTTTGACACATTGGAAAGATAAGACATAGGGTAACAATTTTCTAGAGGACACTTTGTAGAAACAATGGTGTTTTTAGGCTAAAAATGGTAAAATATTTAAAATTGGATGTCAGTTTGCTGGGAAAAATGAGGGCAAAAGTCAAAAGGTAATGGAAAATTCAATAATTCATGAATCATTGTTGACTCAAGGACTAGACCCATGAGTGAAGCCCATGACTCACCATAACGAGTTTCTCTCCTAGGGCGTGACTCACTATAGCAAGTCATTCCCCTGAAGCGTGACTCACCATAATGAGTCACTCTCCCGGGGCTTAACTCACTATACCGAGTCACTCTCCCAGTCTATGACTCACCATAGCGAGTCACTCTCCCAGTCCGTTACTTACTTCCATAGTGCAATTTGCACCTAGAATCCAAAAAATAAAAAGGGGAAAAAATATTTTTCTTACATATCCCATTTTGGGATATTTTTGTTTGGCTTTTGAGCCACTTAAAGAAGTTGTATCTTATTTTCTCTTTTGGACTCCACTCTTATGTTTCTCTCTCTTACCTATTTCTTCTTCCTTTTCTTTCCTTTTTTTGTTATTCGTCCTCTCCCATGAAAATTACATATTTTTAACTCCAAAAATTCCAAAAAAAATCATATAAAATCGGGAAAAAGCCATAGACCACCAAATCATCATTCTTTGACAAATTGGCACCGAAGGTAATATTTTTGAGTCCTTAAAATCCAAAAATCTAGTATTTAATTTTAATTAATTAATTAAATAATCATTTTCTTTGATTTATTGTATTTTTAATTTATGTTTTATTGATTTCATTTTGTAAATTTATTAGTTTAATTTGGTTAATATTTTGTTAATTGTTTGTTAATTAATTGTAAAATATGTTAATTTACCAGCCAAATTTATGAATTAATTTCTCATTTTAGCTTAATAAATTAATTATTTCAATACATTAATTTTGTTAATTATTAATTTGTAAATTGTTTGTTTAATATATTAGATTAATTTATTAGCTTATTTATTATTTTTGCTATTATTCCAATTACTAATATATTTATTATTTTTATTAACATGTTTATTTATTTTTAATGTGTTATTGTTAAATTAATATTTAATCATCTTTTTTGTCAATTTTAATATTTTAATTGCTATTATTGTTAATATTGTCGTTAGTTTTGCTATTTTTGCATTATTAATTTTATTGTTAATTTTTATCTTTATTGTTAATTTTTGTTATTGTTGTTGTTATTATTATTATTATTAATTTTTTGTTGATGTTGTTCTTATTGTGTCATGATTATTAATATTGTATTAATATGAATTTGTCTATTATTGATGTTTTATTAACATTGATTTTTTATTGTTAATTTTAATATTATTAATTATTTTTATTTTTATTTTAATGCTATTAATTTGTGTTAATTTTTTTATTATAAATATTATCATTATTAATGTATTTATTGCTTTAATAAAAATATTTATAATTACTATTATAAATATTGTCATTAATATTATTATTTACTTTTATTGTCATTTTTCAGCATTGTTTACTAATTATCTTTTCTTATCATATTTTTATATGTGTAACTCCCTCCCTGGTCGAGTCGAAGAATATAACGAAGTGAGGTAGTAAAGATTTATTTTCTTGTTTATTTATTATTTGGGCTTGTAATTTTTTTTCATGCCTTTTATTTAATTATCTATAATAGCTCACAAATGATTTTATACAAATTTGAGTGGAATTTTTCTAAAATAAAAAGGAACAGTGTGCTGATTTTCACCTACAAAATAACATGTAAATTAAGGATTTTTGTTTATAAATACAAATAATTTTCTAATTTAAAATAAACTAATACGATTTCCTTTTTTAAAGTAGCGAGGGATCAATTATCCTATTTTTTATTCAAATTAAACCTAAAAGGATATTTTTTTGTAAATATGCATGGAAAGACCTATGTCCTCATTCAAAAGAATCCAATTAGTTCCCCAATTTATTTATAAATTTACTTTTACATTTATTATTAAATGCTTTACTATTTTCATATGCATGTTTTACCACTTTCTAACATTTATTCTAGCATAATAATTCATGTAAGAAAGGAATAAAATAAATTAATCTTTAAAACTAATTTACATAACATCAACCAAAGGTATAAATAGGAGTGAAGTCCGAACTATCTCTAGTTTCGACTTCATGAGGTTAGAACTCATTTCTCAATATTTTATTATGTGACAACTCTATGATATCGACCTTCCCAGCAGATGCCCTCATAGGTTGATCACCAATAATGAATAGGGATACCTTAAGCCATTATCTTATACCTTTTTGAGGCCCGAGGAATTGTGGATTGGGTTAAATCTTTATCCATTGCAAAGTGACTGGCCTTTACAAGTTAAATGAACCTTAATTCAATTTCAAGTCCTAAAAGTAGGTTTTGGAAAGCAAGTTGGATGCCTACAGGGTTTGGTGTGCATCACTCCTTATCTAAAAGTGATTTGAAGAAATATGATCCCCCTTTAAATGACTTCAACTTGTATAAATTCTCAACAAGGAAAAGGGGATGTAAAATCCTTCTAAAGTCAGAAAATATCAGCACTTCTCTTTGCTATTCATCTCTTTTGATTTAAATCTGTTAAGGCAACCTTTTATAGAATCACAAGTGTTTTTGAGTATTAACAAAGGAAAAAGAATCATTATCGATTCTTAACCATTCTTTATTCATAAAAACTTTATCCTTTTAATCTATTTTAGTGTGGTATCATCAATAAGTTTCTCCATTCCATAAGCAAACAATATGTCTACTATAGTTTCTGACACTTTCCAATGGACGTGTCTCTAATATAAGGAAAACCATCAATATCAAAGATGTTTGTATGATGATTATCTATTATGAAATATATGCCCCTTAAGATGGCTTCACTACATATGAAAAGTGTTTAGGATTAATGCATTGTTCATTAAATTTGAAAGAATTGTTATTACTTTTGTGTCATTTTTGGTCAATTGTGGTCAATTTATTTTTAATTATTTTTATCATTTTCATATTTTATTTTATTTTATTTTATTTTTGTCATTTACATTTTTATTACTTTTGCTATTTTCCTTAATCTTGAATTTAATAACATAAAATGCAAGAATAATTAAAAGAATAAAATGAAATATAAATGTAAATACAAAATAAATTTTTTTTATATACATTAAAAATCCAACAAGAGTTTACAAACTCCCTAAATAAAATATAGGACTATTGAGATAGGCCTAACCCCCTTTCTATTGTGAAGTGGCCAATTTATGAGTTTTTATGAGCCATATCAAGTCTTAGATCCTAAAAGTGGGCTTTTAAGAACCCAATCAAAATTAAGTGGGGCTTTGACATGTGTTACAAAAATATTGATTCTCTCATACATATTTACAAAACCTCTTTTTAATGTGTTTTTTTGAATAAAAACGAACATTGGTCCATTTACTTAAAAAAAACCCAATTAATTAAGTGGAAAACATTTTATGTGAATTTTTCATTAAGCGTGCTAAAAAACCTCTTTTTTACTACCTATTACATCCCTAAATTAAAATACATACAAAATAAATAATGAGGAAAAGTACAAAAATAGCCAAATAACTAGTACAAACCAACCATAAATCATGATTAAATAATGTAAAGAATTAAATGCAATATAATAAGGTAAAGGGAAAGAAGGAAGAACCACTTGAAGGATAGCACTTAAAATGTACTAATCCCCTAAAATAAACTCTAATCATATAAAAAATAAAATTTCTCAAAGAGACGTGAAAAAATAGAACAATTAGCATCATAAAATAATAAATAAACAAATAATGAAACCTAAATAAAATAAAAATACACATATTGGGAAAAACATAAAGTGTATATAACATTAAACATGTTGGGAAAGAAGCAAAAATGATATCAAAATGTAATTAAACATGCAAAAAAATATATATATGCAAGGAAACAAATAATATAAATCTAAAAGTCCTAAAAAGAGGGCAATATATAGCCTGAAATAAGAATCAACAACCAAGAAAGCAAGGGCCATATATGGCCATCGCTATGATTAATGGTCGTCTATCAAGCCTTTTTCCCATCTGTCACCCGTAGAACAGATAGCAAACTAGAATTCCAAGTGAAGAAAAAAATATCTAGACCCTAAATATGCATATATATGACCTTAAAACATGCTAAATCTTATTATAACATAGAAAAAACATTTAAATCATACTAAAACAACATAAAAACATACAAATGTAAAAATTGAATCAAAACATTTATCATGAATCAGTCGAAGAACACAAACCTTAGCATGCTACTATAGCATATTAAGTGACTTTAAATCATCATGGAAATCACAAAAAAATAGGATGAATTGAGAAACATAAAGTCTCAAATCATGGCATCATGGTTAACAAATAAATCTAATTAACTATATAAAAAAGATGTGAGTTTATAAGGAGAAAAAGACTGTTTTTTAGAATATTACCATCAAGAAATTTAGGTTTGTAACTCCATATAGTGTGACCTGAGCCTCGCTCATTGATTTCCACATCCAATGAAAATATGTGTATGAGTTTTTATGAAAGAATGTTGCTCAAGGAAGTAGATTTTTGAGGATAAAGAATTGTATTTCTTTTCCAAAGTAAGAATCCCCCCTTTGAAAACCCCAAATTTTTATTTAAATATTTAAGGAAGAGTTAAAGATCAGCTTTAGCTCTAATCCATTCAAAATTGAAAGTTAAATCCCTTAAAATCCACACCAAATCAAATATGATATTTACCTCCCATTTCAAAAGGCAAAAAGTTATGGAAAAATTAAGAAAAAAACCCTACAGATGGGTGTCTAGCATTGACAGATGGCCATCACTCAAATGAGATTTCAAAATCTAAAAAATACCCTTGAATCTGACTTGGACATCTAGGACTTCAACTCCATGATTGATAGTTGTCTGTCATCGAGTTACGGGAATATCCTAAATAGTCTATGGCATCTGCTGGGAGACAACCCTAAAGAAAATAACCATAAATGACCATCCTTCTATGATAGATAGCCATTTGTCATAGGCATAGATAAAAATTCAAGGCTTTTTTAACTTCTTTGCAAAACTCTAGGAAAGATAATGTTTAAACCCATAATGATGTTTTATAAACATGTAAAGATCAAGGTAAAAACTTTGGATTCATGCTTTCTCATCATCGGGTAACCTTGATATGGGCTGCCTTGAGTCATGGTGTTTACAATATCTAGAAACAAATCCTTCTTAGTAGTGGCAAATGCTTCTGGATTAAAACATATAAAAACTAACAGGTGACGGTTGGAATAAATCCTTTCCAACTATGACCTTTATGAAATGGTGAGTTTTGAAAATTCATTAAGGGTCATGGTTGGAACCATTTCATTCTAGTCATGACCTGAGCTAAAATTCTGCAAAATATTAAAAATTTCACCATTAAGCATATATTTAATCATAATTACTCAAAAATAATAGAATTGATAAAGATTTTAGAAAAACACTAAAAATACACTAAAACAAATAAAATTATAGACAAAAATACACATAAAAAATTGGATTTATCATAACTGAAAAAAGACAGAGGCTCAGATTTCTATTTGGGATTTTTTAAGGCAATATTCATCACATAGATAGAAACTAGTGGAAGCTCTATGTGAGTCTACCATAAACACTACTATTTCATCATTAGAGTTGTTGGATTTAATAAAAGAGGGGATTAGAGAGAATAGTGTGTTCTTAAATGCAGACCTACCTACTAAAGGGGATTAGAGAGAAATTGTTTGGGCTACATTGGTTATTAAAAGAAAAGCAAAGGGAAAGATGTAGCAAGTGAAGTCTATCATATCTCTAAAAATTTTATATCAGCTTTAGTAGTCTGCCTTTATTATGGAGAGGATGAACCTTAGTGGGTAGGAGATAGAATAGCATCTGGTTTTAGTTGTTTGATGATGTGTTTGATTGGGAATAAGGTATTATTAAGCCAATAGAGGACTTTTGGGATGAGGAGATCCTATTACACCACTCAGCTTTGGACCAAAAAGAGCTAGAAGAAATTATGATTGAAAAATTGCTTTCCATTCAGAGTAAGGGCAAAGGAAATGTAGGAGCTGAAGCATCACCAGAACCAAAAAAAAAAGAAGCTGGAAAGGCATCTGTAGCCACACAAAAACTGAAGATAGTGATATTTTCATAGATTTTTTTTATGCTCCTAAACTTTTTGATGAGAATGATTCTTTTTATTTTGATTACATTAATAATAAATGAATAATTTCGCTTACTTGTCTGATGTTTCTCTTGATTTCAATATGCAAAATCATGAGAATGAATCATTCATATTTGACATCAATTCAACTAATACATATTCATTTAATCTTAGTACAAAAGAAAATACAAAAGAAATCTTACTAGCATCAAACATAACTCTTTAGAAGATAGAAAAATTCAAGAGAATTGATAACTCTAATTTAGTGTTTATTTTTTGTATATTTTTATATATGTATTTGTCTCGTTTTGTGTGTTTTTAGTGTTTATGTGTTAAATCTCTATATTTTTACCAAAGTGGATTATTTTGAAAATTATTAAGTGTTAGTGTGGTGATTGGTGAAAATTTGACTTTTGTGTAGAAGTTAGACTTTGGTCACGGCTGAGAGTAGTCAGTCTCAATCGTGACTCTTGAAAAATTTCGAAAATCACTATTTCATTAAAGGTCACAACTGAAAGGAATCAGTTCTAGCCATGATAAAGGCATTTTTTGAAGAACTCAGTCTATAATCAATGGCTACGGTAGAGATAAATTAGCCTCAACTGTGACTCATTCAAAAGTACACTTGTAATAGCTTAGTCATGGTAGAGACTGAGCAATCTCATTCGTTACTTAATTAAGATATTAATGGTAGAGTCAGTCTGGCAAGAAAAGAGGGAGGAGACAAAGAATTACATTTTCTTTTTATTTTCTTCAGTAGTTTTTAGGATTTTAGCATTCTCTTTAGTTGTAAACACTTTTCTTTTATTAATTTCAATAGTTTTAGTAGATTAAACACTGGATTTTTATTAGTTGATCCTAGTTTTAGTTAATTTTCAAACAAGATTTATTGATAAATGAGAAAAGGAGCTCATTCAGATTTAAGATACAAATTTATCAAATGGTTTTAATAGTTTCTTTTTCTCATATCTTTAATTTATTCAATGTGTAGTGAGTAGTGAACTTGTTGCTTAGGGATCTATGAATCCCTATACCCATGTAAACTTTTGAGTTATTTTGTTTTAATTATATGATCAGATGTTTATTCCCCCTTGTGATTATATCAATGTTCATTTTATACAAGTATTTTATCATTCTTTTGCTTTAGATGAATGGGTTTATTCTTATTTTGAATGAATGGTTGAATGCTCTATTTTTGCATGTTGTAGTTGTATGTTTGATAGTGATTATGCAAGAGAGGCTATTAGATCTATAGTTGTTGCATTATAGATTTAAAAATGTGAGTAATGAATGGATATCAGGTTGAATTGCTCTAAAATGGGGAATCAATCCATATCTAGGATTTATTAGACCTATTCTTAAGCTAGCTATTTGATTGGCTCTGGAATGGGAAATTGAATAGTTAGAGTAGTTGGCTCCAGAATGAGAAACTTAGGTATTGTTGGGTCATCCACATCCAAATCATATTAATTTTATGTAAAAAATATAATTTACATTAGGTATAGGGAGGATTAGAGACTTAAGTAGCATTGTTTGTAATTGTTCCATTTTAATTTCTATGATTTATTTTTAGTACTCTTGGTTGCATTAGTCTTTCAATTTAATTTACATTATTTTCGTTTAGTTAATTTGAGTAGATATAATTCTAATAAAAAAACAATTGGCAAAATTCTTTACACGTTTAAGTAATTAATTAATTTTGTCTCACAATCACAATTTCTAGGGTATGATATTTTGAGGTCTTAAATATATTTCTCTATATTACTTTGCCAATTCAATACACTTGCTATGTGCCAGTCAAGTTTTTGGCTCCATTGTCGAGGATCAGTATTTTTTATTAATTTATGGTTTATTATTTATATGTGTTTTTCTTTTTCTTATTTTTGTTTTTGTTTGTTTATTCTTTTCAAGTGATATTGGTGTTTAAACATATTAAGGTTATAACAATTAGTATTGTTTGATCCTGAAATTAAGAGGACTTTACATAGAAGGCAAAGGGAAAATAAGCAAGAAATATAAATGACCCAATACCCCCTAGTGTACCTCTCAAAAATCAACAACCAGTAGGGCAACAACAAAATTGACCTTAAAAAGATCCTAGACCTAGGACCATCAATAATTATGCTAATCTAAGATGGAATAAGGATCACAAAGCAATTTTGCTACCTCGATAACCATACTTTGAGCTTAAATTGGCTATGATCACTATGGTTCAAAGGAATCAATTTTGTCAAGATCGAAATTGGTAGACTCGTCATAATATTTAGACATATTTTTGGAAATCAATGATGTGGTTCAGATTTAAGGAGTTTTTATTAATACATTTAGGCTAAAGCTTTTCCCATTCACTCTCATTAGGAAAGCTAGAGAATGGTTGTAAAAGCTTTCTAGTTAATATATTCAATATTGGGAGCAAATGCAAAAGATTTTTGTGGTTAGATTATTTCCTCTGACAAAGGCCGCTAGTATAATAAATAACATCTACATTTTTCAGTAATTGAGTGAGAAATCCTTTCATAAAGAATACAAGATAGCTATGCATTATCTTATGTCAACATTTTATACAGCTTGAAATCTTAACATGAGATATTTATTAGATGTAGCATCTGAAGGAAGCTTTATGAACAAAATTTTGGAAAAAGCATTCTTATTACTTGATGAAATGGCAATGAATGAAGCGTAATGGGCTAGCACAATGGCCATGAACATAAGGCAAGTAGTTCATAGCATAGATAAAGTGGCAATGTTGAAGGCATAAATAGAATTGCTAAAGAAAGAGTTAAAAAGATAAAAAATTCAAAAGTTTTAAGCTATTCACAAGAGTGTAGTGCACATGAAGGAGCTAGTTTTGGGAGTGAACTAAAAGTGATTAAGTCATACACCCAAGGGATAGGAGACATAAATGTTATTCAATATTTTAAGTGAAATGATCTATTCAACAAATCATTACCATCCAGGGTAGAGAAATCATCATAATTTATAATGGAGAATAGGCAATCAAGCTTTAGCCTTTAATACCCAACCTAGAGCTCTATTTAATCCACCAATAAAAAATGTCCAAAGTAACAACAACCAAGGATTTCACCATACTTATCAACCTTCATAAGTGCAAACACATTTTCAAGTAACATACCAAGCACCACTAGTTCATCAATCGAATTTTCAACCACCTAGATTTCAAGTTAGAAAGCACCTTCCCATAAGATAAGAATCAAAATTTAGAGGATATGTTTGCTAGTTTTATGACTAGTAAAACTTAATTCATGTCTAGCCAAGATGCTAGGTGGAAATCACAAGAGTAATGGAATAAAAATCAAGATACAAGGTGTTTTTCCTTCCAATGTTGATCGCAATCCAAAAGAAGAAGCTAAAGCAATAACTATATGGAGTGGTAAGGAGCTGATCAAAGTAAGTCTTATTCTTCTTCTCAAGTGGTGGAGCCAACAACGAAGGTATGTAATTCTGACCCTAGGAGTGTTGATAATGTTCCAAAAGCAAATGATAAATTTAAGGCGATACTAAATTTTGATTTGCAAATTGATAAATCACATTTACCTTTTCCTTCAATAACTAGAAAATAAAGAAATAATAAATAGTTAGAAAAATTTCTTAATATATTTAAGAAATTACATGTTAATTTACCTTTTGCTAAAGTTTTGCTTCACATGCCTTAATATGCAAAGTTTATTAAGGATTTATACTCTAATAAGAAGAAATTAAAGGGGATAGGAACGATTCAAATAATAGAGAGTTGTAGTGCTATTCTAAGTAACAAAATTCCAACTAAGTTAGAGGATCCTGGTAGTTTCACACTATATTGTGAGCTAGGAGGAAATTTTGCTGGAAATGCATTATGTGATTTAAGAGCTAGAATTATTTTGATGTTGTATGCAATATGTAGGAAGTTGATGCTGGGATATATCAAAAAACTAGAATGGCCTTTCAACTAGTGGACCATTCAGTCAAACATCAGAAAGGGATCATTGAAGATTTGCTAGTTAAAGTGGGTGATTTTATATTCCCAATGGATTTTATGGTAATAGATATGGATAAGGATAAAAAGTTACCTCTCATCATAGGAAGACCATTTTTAAATAGTGCAAGAGCACTTATCGATGTACAAAGACAAATAGCGACTCTTCGATTCAATAATGAGGAGATGGTATTTGATGTGAACAAGGTCATGAAATATCCATAATGTGAGTTTAAAGAATTTTTGTGCATTATGAATGCAATTGAAGGTTACATGTGGGAAGTGCAAGAAGGAATTTTGTTGGATAATTCTTTGAAGAGTTATTTGATGCATTCATCCGAAGATCAAGGGTTCACCGAACCTGAGAGTGATATTGTGAAAGAGTTGGAGAAGGATTGTGAAGAAGATGATATAAAGGAAGAAGGGCTTAAAATTCTTGAGGGAGACCCTAAAACTGAACTTAAACCTCTTCCTTCTCATTTAAAGTATTTGCTCTTATAAGATGATAAGAAGCTTATAATAATTTCTTTAATTTTTACAGGTGATGAAGAAGAGTTTTTTTTTTTTTATTAAGGTGCTTCAAAAGCATAAGAAAGTAATAGGATAGGAGACCTCTAACCTCAAGGAAATCATTCCAAGTTATTGCACTCACTGTATCCCAATGAAGAAGGATTGTAAACTAGTGGTGCAACCCCAACAAAGATTAAATCCAGCGATGTAAGAAGTGGCCAAGAAAGAAGTATTGAAGTTGCTGGGTGCAGGTATTATTTTTCCAATCTCAGATATTTATTGGGTGAGTCCTGTTCAGTGTATCCCTTAGAAAGGTGGAAAGAACATTGTAGAGAATGAGCATATAAACTCATTCCAACTCGTACGATTATGGGTTAGAGAGTGTGAATTGACTTTAGAAGGCTGAACAATGCAACTAAGAAAGATTATTTCCCTTTACCATTCATTGATCAAATGCTTGAGAGACTAGAGGATAATAGGTTTTATTGCTTTTTAGATAGGTATTCATGATATCTCTAAATTCCCATAGCCTCTAAAGATGAAGAGTAAACAACCTTGCCCATATGGTATTTTTACTTATAGGAGAATTCCTTTCGGTTTGTGTAATACACCTATTACATTTCAATAGTGTATAATGGCCATATTTCATAACTTTATAGAGAAATTTATGGAGTTGTTCGTGGATGATTTCACTATTTATGGAAGGAATTTTAAGAGCTATCTAGAGAATCTTGATTTAGTGCTTGGTAGGTATAAAGAAACTAACCTAGTGTTAAATTGGAAAAAATGACACTTTAAGGATAGGGAAGGTATTATCTTGGGCTATAAAATTTCTAAAAAGGGGATAGTGGTCGATAAAGCCAAAGTTGAAGTCATAGAAAAACTTCCACCCCCAACTAGCATGAAAGGAGTTAGTAGTTTCTTAAAGCATGTGGGATTTTACCATAGGTTTATAAAAGATTTTTTAATGATTATTTGATACCTTATGCCTGAACATAGGTTCGAACGTCGGGGTGCTACTATTGGTAATGTCTCATGGTTGTCTTAATTCATTTAGTACTTCTATGTTGGTAATTATGTACTTTAAACATGGTGCCTAATTTCTAATTTTAGTTTTCATGTTGATTTGTCACTATTCAATTGGTAAAACTTCGGGCAGTACAATGGCTATATAATCATGCTACCCAAACATGCAAAGTTTCAAATTTATATTCCCAATAATGATCCTCCACCTCCAATTCTTCCACCATACAAGTACTTCTAAATTTTCAGTACACAAACTCATTCACACATCATACAACAAATTTGGATCTCAAGCATTAATGTCAACTACAAATCACATATCCATTTTTGTTTAGCATCTATTACATTTTATAGTACATATTCTAAGACCATTGTTCCACATGTACATTTGATTTTGGTTTCCATCTCCACTTTGTCCTTGCTTATCTATCTCCTGCGAGCAGTCAAATAAAATCATGCACTAAGCAATGAAGTTACCTAGTTGTGGATACACTACATAAAATTTCATTCCCACAAATAATGTTTTACAAATTACCATTTTTCCCTTAATTATAACTTGTTACCTTTAACTTGGATTTATACCTTTAATTCCTTAAAACTTCCATTTAATATTTACCATTTGTTATTTTTATCCTTTTCTCACTTATTTCTCAATTAAGGTGAAATATAATAATTTAGTCCCTAAACTTTCACTTTAGTATATTTTAAACTATTTTCACACTAATTTTGTCCTTTTATACTTTCTTGTAGAATTTGTTCACACTTGAACCCATAATTTCGATTTTGGTCCTTATGTTTCCATTTGCAATGGCAAATTATAGTTTAGTCTTCAAAACTTTTCCTTAATTACATTTTTATCCACTTTACCGTTTTATCTCTTGTAACCACATTATTAATGTGAAATTACCATTTTATCCCTAATTTCTAAGATAATTAGATTTTTACCCCTAATTTACTATATAGTTACATATTTAGCCTTTAATAATCGCTTAGTTGCATTTTTACCTTATTCAATATTTTATTAAACAATTGATATCTTTTTATTTAGCCAAATCTCATAATCATAATGAGCTATAATGGCTAAAAGTATTCTTATAGACTTAAGCATCGCTACAGGAGAAAAGGTTTCATCATAGTCAATACCTTCTTTTTGACGATAGCCTTTTGCTACTAAGCGAGCTTTATAGGTAACTATATTACCTTCCATGTCGGTCTTTTTTTTGAAGACCCATTTCCACCCTATGGGTTTTATCCCTTTAGGTGGTTGAGTTAAATTCCATACTTTGTTCTCATACATGGAGTCCATTTCAGACTGCATAGCCTTAAGCCATAAATCACGTTCTGAACTGTTCAAAACTTCTTGATAGTTTGTAGGCTCATTGTCCTCTACTAAAGTTATGTCCCTATCTGAATCAATGTGAAATCCATATTTCACAGGGATAGAAACACATCCTATTAGATCTTCTAGGATTTTATGTATAATTAGGTTCAACTGTAATCTCATCATTATGAAATTCAGTCTCGGGTTCAATTAGTTGATCTACTTCTATTTGTGGGTCTTGAACTTTACCAAGTTCAATTTTACTCCCACTGTCCTCTCGTAGGAGAAATTCTCTTTCTAAGAAGATAGCATGCCTTGACACAAACACCTTTTGTTCTAAGGGATGATAGAAATAATATCCAAATATTCCTTTCGGATATTCCACAAATAAACATTTGTCAGACTTAACATCTAGTTTATCTTACATTATCCTCTTCACATAAGCAGGACAACCCCATACTTTCATATTAGAAAGTGTGGGTTTCTTGTTATTCCATATCTCATATGGAGTAACATCAACCAATTTACTAGAAACTCTATTTAATA
This sequence comes from Excoecaria agallocha, assembly GCA_037975025.1. Classification (NCBI taxonomy): domain Eukaryota; kingdom Viridiplantae; phylum Streptophyta; class Magnoliopsida; order Malpighiales; family Euphorbiaceae; genus Excoecaria; species Excoecaria agallocha. Next base: position 26,567,748 of record CM075822.1, read on the forward strand.
CATAAATAGCAGTTCCTAGTGCATATCCCCAAAATGACTTAGGCAAGTATGCTCGGCTCATCATGGATTGAACCATATCTAATAGTTTCTATTTCTCCTTTCAGATACACCATTATGTTGTGGTGTATATGGTGGAGTCTATTGAGATAAAATCCCATTATCTCTAAGATAATCTTAAAATTTTTGATTTTAGTACTCTCCATCTCGATTTGATCTAAGTGTCTTAATACTCTTGCCAAGTTGCTTCTCTACTTCATTTCTGAATTCTTTGAACTTTTTAAATGCTTTTGATTTATATTTCATTAGATAGATATATCCAAACCTGGAATGATCATCTATGAAAGTAATGAAGTAGGAATAACCTCCTCTGGCATGTGTAGTCATTGGACCACATACATCTGAATGTATTAAAGTCCAAAACCATTTTAGCTCATTCTCCTTTACCAATAAAGGGAGCTTTTGTCATTTTTCCTAATAAACAAGATTCACATGTATCAAATGATTCATAATCAAATAACCCTAAATCATCTGACTTGTGTAATTTGGTCATGCATTTCTTATTTATATGGCCTAAACGACAATATCATAAATATGAGGTATTTAGATTATCTTGTTTCATTCTCTTGGTATCCAAATTATGCACTTCTTTAATTAAATTAAGAACAAATATACCATTCTCAATGATAGCTTTAGCATAAAACATATTGTTCTTAAAAATGTAACCACATTTGTCTTTTAAAGAAATGTCATAATCGTTCAATAAACAATTGAAAGAAATAATACTTTTGGATGAAGCTGGAACATAATAACAATAATTTAATTCCAGTATTAATCCACTTGGAAGAGGCAAATGATAAGTCCCCACAACTGTTGTAGAGATGTTTTGTCCAGTAGCTGACTGTAGACATATTTTTGCCTTTCCAACTCTTATACTACCTTTTAGCCCCTGTAGATCATTACACAAATGAGATCCACATCCGATATTTAATACCAAAGATTGTTTTGAAGCAATAGAATAAGTATTAATTTTAATCATATGAATACGTGAAGTAGAAGCATCGGTTTGCTTCTTCTCCTTGAGAGAATCTAGATAGGCCTTGCAGTTACGCTTCTAATGACCAACTTTTCCATAATGAAAGCAAGTTCCTTTGGGATTCTCTTTTTTGGCAACCTTCTTCTTAGAAACCCCACCATTCTTTGGCTGCGCCTTGGTCATCATCTTCTCCTTCTTCTTCTGCTTCTTGCCTTTAGCAGAAATGACAACCATGACACTTTTTGAATCCTTCTTAAAAGATCCATCAGCTATTTTGAGCATGTTGATTAACACAAGAATGGTTTCTTGGATCTTGTTCATGTTGACGTTAAGCACGAAAGGTGCATAACTTGGAGCCAATGAGTACAAGATTAAATCTATGTATAAATCATTATCCATTACATAGCCAAGTATACTCAAATGCTTAATATACCCATACATTTTTAATGCATGAGTAGCAGCCGAAGTGCCTTCCATCATTTTACAGCTAAATAGAGCTCGAGCAATCTCATATTGCTCAGTTCTAGCCTAAGGAGAATAAAGCTCCTCTAGATGCAAAATGATGGTTCTAGCATCCATTATCTCATGTTACTTCTGAAGCTCTGAGGACATAGCACCCAGCATCAGACATGCCGCTGCTTCACTATCCTCCATGTATTTTTCGATAAGAGCCCTTGATCTCATTAATGGCATCATCTAATGGAAGTGGTGGTGGATCTTTATCCAAGACATAATGGATCTTTTTAGCTCTGAGAATAATTCTCACTTGTCTGATCCAGTCATAATAGTTGCTGCCAACCAGCTTTTTATCCAAGATTGATCATATGTTAATGTTCGTTGTGCTCATGATGATGACCTAGATGTGAAAAGAAAACATATGAGAGTATGTTCATATATATGTATGCATTAATTAGGTCTTTAATTAATCCATTTAATCCCACTATTTTATTAGGAATTAATAGCCCTCACTATATAATCTAAGAAAAACCAATGGTTTTCTTAATAGGCCAATATCCAATCCTTGATATATAATTTGACCTTGACTGGGGTCAACAAGCCAAACTCCATACCCTTGAAAGGTAGGTATCTCTATACCAATTGTGTCTCTACACAACTATTGGATCATTAGGTTATCAACTCTTGATACATGCATATCATATATGCATTCCTTAATCTTGCCTCTAGAACCATTAGCCTTGACTGTGGTCAACAAGCTAATGGGCTAGCTAAGATGACCCATTTAATTAGATTTGAACATATTCGATATAATGTGAGCTTGATTGTGGTCAACAACCCACACTATAATGAACTCTAGTTCTCCTATAATTAATGGAAGGCTTAAATACCTTAGTATATGTTTGAGCGATTTTAGTTAATTAAGTCTCATCATACATGGTTGGCATACATTGGTATGCATCCTATATCTATCACATAAATATAAGCATACAAATATGGTATAGTTATGGGCTTTACTAAATTGATTTCCCCAAGCCAAAAGGGAAATCAAAAGGTCATACCTAGGTAATATGCATGATTCAAACAAGTAAAAATAATTACATTATCTTCAATCTTGTATGATCTCCATCCGGCCCATCTTGCTCCTTGATAGTGGTCTCCATCTCTATATCTAATTCTAATCTAAGTAATCTAATTACATATTACAATTTGAAAAATAAATACAAACCAAAAACAAGTGGCCGGGATATGAAAGTCCTTATTGGGCCGAAACATGCATTATGCTCAATCACATTGGGCCTTGTCCATAAATATCCATTATACCAATCATACACCCTTATATGAATTTCTAATGCATAAATTAAAACCATATAATGGAATAAAAACTATGTTTCAACTCTTGAAACTTACTTTTGAGTTATTTTAATAATGTGATCAAATTAGGAAACTTTATTCATTTTGGAAACTTTCATTTTAGGAAACCCTTTTGTATGTATGTGTTCTTGCCATAATTATCAATCCAATTGATTATTAATTAATTGTTAATTGATTATTTAATTAATTAATCATATTAAATAATTAAAGAATCAATTTTGGGCTTAAAACAAAGGGTAGGCTGAAACCCATAAATTTAAACCCTAAAGTGTGTTCACACACAAACTAGTTTTGTGTCTATTGGACCATTTGGGCCTTTTGGAATGAGCCAAGCCTACTCCAGACCTTAAAACCCATTAATAAACTTAATTATAGTTTATAATATTTAATTTAAATTAGCTCTTTGGGCCCACCAAGTCATTCACTAATTTAAATCAAGTCCATAAACATAATTAAGCCCATTAAGTGGTTTTAATGAATTAAAATTAATTCAATTAATTAAAGACCCATTTTAATTAATCCAATTAATTAAAAACACATTAATATATTAGATATATCAAATTTAGATGATTAAAAATTGTTCTAAACATGAACTCACCAAAAACACACAAAGAACACCAATTTATCAAACTTTTTGATTAAACTAGTTTTCATGCAAAACTTGTTTGATTTTAATTTTGTTTGATCCTATGGCTTAATATCACAAATTAAAAACATAAATTATCATCAAAATAATTTTAGAGTGGATCGATAAAAATTTAATTTAGAACAGCCCCTAAACTTTATTGAAAAATAAAACTCATTCACGCCAAAAACAATAATTCTTTTCTCAAAAGAATCGTTTTATTTTTCATTTTATATATTTGATCACGTACATTGAGAAATAAATATTTCTCATTCATGAACAATCAAATTTGATATTTTGAAGTTCATGAAATAAATAACTCAATAATAATAACTATTTTGCAAAAAAAATATAGAATTATAGATTCATGGCAAAACCGTGGCTCTGATACCATGTTGGGAATAATCGGTTACATGCATCACATGTATAAGCGGAATTTAAAATTTTTAACCAATAAATCTGATCTTTCCATGAATTTAAAATATAAATATTAATGAGAATAAGAAAAATCACCTTTGATTTTTGTTGAACAATTGATTTTCCTTCTCATCGGGTTGTCGCAAACCACAGTGTCCAAATTTAAACACCTCCAATTAGTAATCCACACTAAAGAAGGATTGAATGAACCAAGAATAATGGAACACAAGGGCTGGCAAAATTTCCCTTGATGCTAGCAAGGGAGTGGCGGCTAGGGTTAGAGAAAAATGGGAGAGAATTTTTTTTCTCTTAATGTTCACTTAACCCTAAAATCCCTATCACTTGGATTTTTATAGTTAGGTTAAAAATCAAACTTCAAAATGGGATTGGGCTCTATAAAATTTCTGAATAAATATTAAATGAGCTTCCGGAATTATTAATAATTATTTGGGCTCAATTAAATCTAATTTAAATCATTTCACAAAAGACTACACAAAACCCACAAACTAGGCCCTTTATGCATACACTTGGATTTAATCACCCAAATTAAATCCAAATCCATCCAAATTAAATATGTAGGCTCCATAACATTTATGAAATATATTTAATTTATTTTAGTCATATAAGTAGGCCTCTAAGGCCTTCTATATAAGTTTGGGGTGTAACCCTTTCTTTGGAGGGTTTCTGCACTAAAACCAATTCTCTGGGCCTATTTTAATTTCTCCAATGGATCTATTAATTATTATATCAGCCCTATAACACTTATAGTCCAATATTTTAATTAAGTCCATTTTGTAGAACATTTCTAAAAAGTTTTGCGAACAATTCTACTTGATCATAATTAATTAAACTCTTTAATTAATTATTTTCTTATTCATTTCTTTCTTCCATAATAATATCAACTATTATTATCCTTGTTATTTTACCATTTTATCTTTTACTCTATATGTGTATGACCTATTAGGTTCCTGTCCATATTGGTAGAATAATATGTAATTATGAGTTTTATTCAAAACTCACATGATTTAAACTTATTTAAATCATTTTATCAATCCCTATTGATATTTATGGTACACTATTATGGAAGTCATGAGCGACATCTAGCTAGGCATCATGACTACCCAAATGTTAGGAAAGTTAAGTGATTTGATTAAACCCTTCCATAGAAACAATTATCGTGCAATTACTCCTTTCAACACTCTTATCTCAATTAGATTCTGAGTATGGATTTCTGTCAACTCATATAAATCTAATTATGTATGGTCTATTAATTTAACCATTGTTCTGAAAATGCCCTTCATGGATCCCTATCCATCTTGGCATATTACTCTGGCCAGAGATTCTCTAAACAAGGTAATTATAGAATCATGCGAGATAACTTCCCTTAATAAATCTGGGATTGTGAATCCTTTGTCAATCACTCAAATATCTTCAAGTAGGTCATGATATACCCAATCTCCTAACTATGTTCACCCCTAGGTGGAAGTAATCAGTTATAGAGTCAAAGTATATCATTTGGTACTTAAGATAACATTGGTGATCTTAAGTCTAAGGATACTTGCACAACTACTATGAAGAGATTCCTGACTGACATAGATTTAATATCCATGTGAGGATTCTATTTGTAAGTCTCTAATGAACTTGTTCTTCTAACAAGCATCCATATGTTAGCTTTGATCATCTTCCATAATCACAGTTATGAGACCCACTGCTTGAACTATTCAAGAAGCATAACATGTGCTAGTCTATCCGAATTAACAATTTCCTATCTTGTTAATTCTATGACTAGGGATACTTAGATATTATCACATTTGCATGCAATAGATATCTCACATTATGAACACTTTCATGATTGCCTTTGCACTGTGTTTATAATATCTAGGACTCCATTTATTATTTTAAGATTTACAAACTCATGTATTCAAACATAGCATTAATAAATGAATGATGCCTTTTATTTAGAATATGAGTTCATACATATGAAATACATCCCCATTACATAGGCTCTATGGCATACCCTCTAACAGGGTGATCAAATCTTCAACTATTAATCTAATGTATTGATGGATCATTTAGGCTAATATACTCCAAAACGATGAATCTAATATGTGTATCAGTTTAAATCAATTAATTATTATACCACAATATTTGTCCTTATGGTTAGCCATCATATCCTAAAATCCTTAATTATCCAATGTATACTAATGGAAAAAAAATTTATCGATCTCATGTAGCATTTTTAAATAAATTTTTTATACATTTCACATTATGCTTCAATTCTCATTTGCTCATTTCATACTTATTTATGCTCATCATTCATTCACTCATGTTATAAATGGGTAATATCATACAAATATTGTTGCATTATGCCATTTCCATAAGATATACTATTCGGCCATTTTATGTTTTAATACTTGCATCATGTTTTCTCATACATTATCATGCTTTATGATCAGTGTCTAGATAGTATACTAGATTTGCCATTACTATAAGAAAAAAAGATAAAAACCTTAAAAATCGAACCCAAGGGAAATTGTGCAAGTGCAAAACTGTTTCAAAATTTTTAAATGAAAATTGTGTGTAAAGAGAGAAAGAAATCCCAAGTTTTACAATCATGAGGAATTAATTAAACTAAAAACTAAAAATTAAGTAACTAAAGTGATAAAACTATTGTAATTAAATAGAAACATAACAAATAAACCTAGATTTAAACAAAACAAGTAATGAAAGTTGGTAAAAATCAACAATAAAGACAACTCATGCTGAAGGATTATCCACTTTAACTATTATTGCAATGACTTAATATTAAAAGAGCATAAGTGATTATGGAAAAATTAGATAAATGAAGCCAGATAGCTTATACAAACAATCACTCTAAATATTAAACCGTCTTGTTAGGAATAATCCAATGCTTAGCATAAAATCAAATTTTAAACACCTAGACATCCGTTAAACTATTTTTCAAGCAAACTTAACTTCAATCCATTCTTAGTCAACCTTTCTTTGTATATACCCACTCTTATCAACACATAATTACATCTTAGAAAATAAGCATGCCTTAACACCAATGAACTAATCTAAGAAATATGCATACCAATAGTGATAAATAAAATCAATCATCAACCATTTATAAAAGAAGTTAACAATCAGTTCAGCAATAACCAAAGATAAAAATTTGCTCAAAACTAAGAAATAATCAAACTTGCATTAAATTAAGCACAAACTAAGTCATTACAATAAATGTTTAAGGATTTAAGGATTCTTTATCAAAAGTATAGAAACTACCCACACTTTATCTTGAAAACTAAAGAAAAAAAGTAAAAAGATACAAACTCATAAAGTAAAGAAGTTTCATTGATAATTCTCAATAGAAAACAAAAGTATAGCTTCAAACTATACACTTTTGTTCTTTAAAGATAAAATAAGCCTAATGTAAAATCTAGGATAAAATTCTTAATTAATTGGTTCTTCTTTGTTTTTGTGTCATAAGCATCCTTTTATAGCCTCAAAAGAAAAGTTCTTGCCCTTGTAACTTTTTAAACCAAGTTGTAGAATAATTTTAACTTAATAGGATGTCTTTTATCATTTAAGTTTTTTACACATTCAGGAGAGTGCCTTTGGTCACTCGGCCGAATGATGGAATGCTCAGGAGAGTGGCTTATTCACTCGATTTAGTGATCTTTTACTAAGGTGAGTGCTTTTCTTTTTATAGGAGAGTGATGGGTGAGTGCCTAAAATGCTCAAGAGAGTGAAAGCTCACTTGGCTGAGTGATTTTTCACACTTTTTCGAGTGCTTCAAGGCTACCACTTATGAGACAAATTTGCCATCTTTCCAAATTTACACTTTTACCCCTTAACTCCTCCTTTCTTCAATCTACTCGTTCTTTTCTTAAGTTAAGCCCTAAAAACACCAAAACATGCAATTAAACCTAAAAACAATCAAATTAACTAATTTATCATGAAATCACCCAAATTAAAGCCAAATTAACTTATTTAAACACCTAAAAACATACTAAAAAATATCATAATTCACAACTATCAATTTTCATATTCCTATGATCATTTCAAGTAGGTCATGATATATCCAATCTCCTAACTATGTCCACCCCCAGTTAGAATTAATCAATTATAGAGTCAAAGTATATCACTTGGCACTTAAGATAACCTTGGTGATCACAAGTCTAAGAATACTTGAACAACCACTATGAAGAGAAACCTCACTAACATAGACTTAATATCCATGTGAGGATTCTCTTTGCAGGTCTCTAATGAACTTGCTTTTCTAATAAGCATCCACATGTTAGCTTCGATCATCTTCAATAATCATAGTTGTGAGAACCACTGCTTGAACTATTCAAGAAGCATAACATATGCTAGTCTGTCCGAATTAACAATGTCCTATCTTGTTAATTCTATGACTAGGGATACTTAGATATTATCACAATTGCATGCAATAGACATCTCACATTATGAACACTTTTATGATTGCTTTTGTACCATGTTTATAATATCTAGGACTCCATTTATTAATTTAAGATTTACAAACTCATGTATTTAAATATAGAATTAATAAATGAATGGTACCTTTTATTAAGAATATGAGTTCATACATATGAAATACATCCCCATTACATGGCCTTTAGGGCATACTCTCTAACAGGGTGATCAAATCTTCAACTGTTAATCTAATGTATTGATGGATCATTTGGGGTAATATACTCCAAAACTATGAAGCTAATATGTGTATCAGTTTAAATCAATCAATTATTATACCACAATATTTGTCCTTATGGTTAGCCATCATATCCTAAAATCCTTGATTATCTAATGTATACTAATGGAAAAAAAATTTATCGATCTCATGTAGCATTTTTAAATAAATTTTTTATACATTTCACATTATGCTTCAATTCTCATTTGCTCATTTCATACTTATTTATGCTCATCATTCATTCACTCATGGTATAAATGATTAATATCATACAAATATTGTTGCATTATGCCATTTCCATAAGATATACTATTCGGCCATTTTATGTTTTAATACTTGCATCATGTTTTCTCATACATTATCATGCTTTATGATCGGTGTCTAGACAGTATACTAGATTTGCCAGTACTAAAAGAAAATAAGATAAAAACCTTAAAAATCGAACCCAAGGGAAATTGTGCAAGTGCAAAACCATTTTAGAATTTTTGAATGAAAATTGTGTGTAAAGAGAGAAAGAAATCCAAAGTTTTACAATCATGAGGAATTAATTAAACTAAAACTTAAGTAATTAAAGTGATAAAACTATTGTATTTAAATAGAAACATAACAAATAAACCTAGATTTAAACAAAACAAGTAATGAAAATTGGTAAAAATCAACAATAAAGACAACTCATGCTGAAGGATTATCCTCTTTAACTATTATTGCAATGACTTAATATTAAAAGAGCATAAGTGATTATGGAAAAATTAGATAAATGAAGTCAGATAGCTTATACAAACTTTTACTCTAAATATTAAACCATCTTGTTAGGAATAATCCAATGCTTAGCATAAAATTAAATTTTAAACTCCTAGACATCCATTAAACTATTTTTCAAGCAACCTTAACTTCAATCCATTCTTAGTCAACCTTTCTTTGTATATACCCACTCTTATCAACACATAATTACATCATAGAAAATAAGCATGCCTTAACACAAATGAACTAATCTAAGAAATATGCATACCAATAGTCATAAATAAAATCAATCATCACCCATTTATAAAAGAAGTTAACAATCAGTTCAGTAATAACCAAAGATAAAAATTTTCTCAAAACTAAGAAATAATCAAACTTGCATTAAATAAGCACAAACTAAGTCATTACAATAAAATTTTAAGGATTTAAGGATCCTTTAGCAAAAGTAAAGAAACTACCCACACTTCATCTTGAAAACTAAAGAAAAATAAGTAAAAAGATACAAACTCATAAAGTAAAGAAGTTTCATTGATAATTCTCATTAGAAAACAAAAATATAGCTTCAAACTCTACACTTTTGTTCTTTAAAGCTAAAATAAGCCTAATGTAAAATTTAGGACAAAATTCTTAATTAATTGGTTCTTCTTTGTTTTTGTGTCTTAAGCATCCTTTCATAGCCTCCAAAGAAAAGTTCTTTCCCTTGTAACTTCTTTAACCAAGTTGTAGAATAATTTTAACTCAATAGGAATTCTTTTATCATTTAAGTTTTTTACACATTCAGGAGAGTGCCTTTTGTCACTCGGCTGAGTGATGGGATGCTTAGAAGAGTGGCTTATTCACTCGATTTAGTGATCTTTTACTAAGGTGAGTGCTTTTCTTTTTTTAGGAGAATGATGGGTGAGTGCCTAAAATGTTAAAGAGAGTGAAAGCTCACTTGGCTTAGTGATTTTTCACACTCTTTCGAGTGCTTCAAGTCTACCACTTATGAGACAAATTTGCCATCTTTCCCACATTTACACTTTTACCCTTTAACTTCTCCTTTCTTTAATCTACTCATTATTTCTTAAGTTAAGCCCTAGAAACACCAAAACATGCAATTAAACCTAAAAACAATCAAATTAACTAATTTATCATGAAATCACCCAGATTAAAGCTAAATTAACTTATTTAAACACCTAAAAACATACTAAAAAATATCACAATTCACAACTATCACTTTTTATATTCCTATGATCATTTTAAGCAGGTGATGATATATCCAATCTCCTAACTATGTCCACCCCCAGTTGGAAGTAATCAATTATAGAGTCAAAGTATATCACTTGGTACTTAAGATGACCTTGGTGATCTCAAGTCTAAGGATATTTGCACAACCACTATGAAGAGGAACCTCACTAACATAGATTTAATATCCATGTGAGGATTCTCTTTGCGGGAATCCAATCAACTTGCTTTTCTAACCAGCATCCACATGTTAGCTTCGATCATCTTCAATAATCACAATTTTTGCGAACCACTGCTTGAACTATTCAATAAGCATAATATGTGCTAGTCTATCCGAATTAACAATGTAATATCTTGTTAATTTTATGACCAGGGATACTTAGATATTATCACATTTGCATGCAATAGATATTTCACATTATGAACAATTTCATGATTGCCTTTGCACTGTGTTTATAATATCTAGGACTACATTTTTTAATTTAAGATTTACAAACTCATGTATTTAAATATAGCATTAATAAATGAATGATGCCTTTTATTAATAATATGAGTTCATACATATGAAATACATCCCCATTACATGGGCTCTAGGGCATACTCTCTAACAGGGTGATCAAATCTTCAACTGTTAATCTAATGTATTGATGGATCATTTGGGGTAATAAACTCCAAAACTATGAATCTAATATTTGTATCAGTTTAAATCAATTAATTATTATACCACAATATTTGTCCTTATGGTTAGCCATCATATCCTAAAATCCTGGATTATCCAATGTATACTAAGGGCAATAACATTTGTCCATCTTATGTAGTTTTTTTAAATAAAATTTTCATACATCTCACATTATGGTTCAATTCTCATTTGCTCATTTCATACTTATTTATGCTCATCATTCATTCACACATGGTATAAATGGGTAATATCATACAAATATGGTTGCATTAAGCCATTTCCATAAGATATAATATTCGACCATTTTATGTTTTAATACTTACATCATGTTTTCTCATACATTATCATGCTTTATGATTGGTGTCTAGACTGTATACTAGATTTGCCAGTACTATAAGAAAATAAGATAAAAACCTTAAAAATCGAACCCAAGGGAAATTGTGCAAGTGCAAAACTGTTTCAGAATTTTTGAATGAAAATTGTGTGTAAGGAGAGAAAGAAATCCCAAGTTTTACAATCATGAGGAATTAATTAAACTAAAAACTAAAACTTAAGTAACTAAAGTGATAAAACTATTGTAATTAAATAGAAACATAACAAATAAACCTAGATTTAAACAAAACAAGTAATGAAAGTTGGTAAAAATCAACAATAATGACAACTTATGCTGAAGGACTATCTCTCTTTAATTATTATTGCAATGACTTAATATTAAAAGAGTATAAGTGATTATGGAAAAATTAGAAAAATGAAGCCATACAACTTATACAAACTATCACTCTAAATATTAAACAATCTTGTTAGGAATAATTCAATGCTTAGCATAAAAATCAAATTTTAAACTCCTAGACATCTATTAAACTATTTATCAAGCAAACTTAACTTAAATCCATTCTTAGTCAACATTTCTTTGGATATACCCACTCTTATCAACACATAATTACATCTTAGAAAATAAGCATGCCTTAACACCAATGAACTAATCCAAGAAATATGAATACCAATAGTCATAAATAAAATCAATCATCAACCATTTATAAAATAAGTTAACAATCAGTTCAACAATAACCAAAGATAAAAATTTGCTCAAAACTAAGAAATAATCAAACTTGCGTTAAATTAAGCACAAACTAAGTCATTACAAAAAAGTTTAAGGATTTAAGGATCATTTAGTAAAAGTAAAGAAACTACCCACACTTCATCTTGAAAACTAAAGAAAAAAAGTAAAAAGATACAAACTCATAAAGTAAAGAAGTTTCATTGATAATTCTCAATAGAAAACAAAAGTATAGCTTCAAACTCTACACTTTTGTTCTTTAAAGCTAAAATAAACCTAATGTAAAATCTAAGATAAAATTCTTAATTAATTGGTTCTTCTATGTTCTGGTGTCTTAAGCATCCTTTTATAGCCTCCAAAGAAAAGTTCTTGCCTTTGTAACTTCTTAAACCAAGTTGTAGAATAATTTTAACTCAATAGGAAGTCTTTTATCATTTATGTTTTTTACACATTCAGGAGAGTGTCTTTGGTCACTCGGCTGAGTGATGGATTGCTCAAAGAAGTGGCTTATTCACTCGGATTATTGATCTTCTACTAAGGTGAGAGCTTTTCTTTTTTTAGGAGAGTGATGGGTGAGTGCCTAAAATGCTTAAGAGAGTGAAAGCTCACTTGGCTGGGTGATTTTTCACACTCTTTTGAGTGCTTCAAGGCTACCACTTATGAGACAAATTTGCCATCTTTCCCAAATTTACACTTTTACCCCTTAACTACTCTTTTCTTCAATCTGCTCATTCTTTTCTTAAGTTAAGCCCTAAAAACTTTAAAACATGCAATTAAACCTAAAAACAATCAAATTAACTAATTTATCATGAAATCACCCAAATTAAAGCCAAATTAACTAATTTAAACACCTAAAAATATACTAAAAAATAGCATAATTCACAACTATCACTTTTTATATTCCTATTATCATTTCAAGGTTTTATATGATGATACATAATCAAATTCCAATAATATCTAATTGCTACACATATGAACATCATTATGTTCACTCAATCAATATTAGGTACATTTATAATTTAGTGTTATAATCATTTTAACTAGGTTTATTCATCATTATAATGCTCATTTCATACATAATATCTAATTAAATATCAAAACATCACATAATAACTCTATAGGTACCATTTGACCACTTAATATTCTAACTTCTTTTGATTATTGTCTCCACTAATTCTCATTCATTTTATGTTATTATATCATTTTGTCAAGATATCTTAAATTATTTCACCAATATACTTAGGTTTTTATATTAATCTAATGTAAATTTAAGTAAATTTCAAAAAGAAAATAATGAAATTAAGTGTGGTTTGTATCCACTAACCTCAAAATGGCTTGAAATCACCAATTCTTCCCTTTTCTTACCTTTTCCCTTCTTGGTTTTCTACTTACCTTGGAATTCCCCTTTAGGCCAAATTATGTGAAGAAAATATTATGAGTTATTTTCATAAATTTCAACATAAAAATAGTCATAGACAACTTTACGAATAATTCTCTACAATTCTTTACCAAAACCTCTAATTAATTTCAACAAAAACTCATGAATTTACCTATTTATGTCAACTTTTTCTTACTAAAATTCCACACTTTCTAAGCTCTCTTTTTCTTTAATCCTGCACGATGTTGAAGAGGATGATTTCAAATGTATTTACAAGAAATTTGAGCTTGGGTTTGTGTGGGAATTAGAAAGAGAAAGAAGAAAAATTGTGGATGGTAATGAAAATACGGTTTCAATTTTGGTAGAGAAAAAGGGGGAGAATGGCTATATTTTAAGGTGCTTTGAAGATATTTCTACATCTCTCTATTTTTTCCTTTAGTGCACCAATTGAGGGGTCAAGATTTATTCATTTACTATTTAATCTATTGACTTATTTTTAAGCCACTTGTCACTCTCACATGTATTCCTACATTTTTTTCGCTTGCACCTAGTGGGTGTAGGTGATTTAAGCTTATTTTCTTACGCCAGTTATGCCCTTTAGGTGTTTAAAGATGGCATTTAACACCAATAAATCAATTAGCCTATATTGATTGTCATTTTTCAAATTTTGATGTTCCTCCCATTATAATTTAATAAAAATTTACACATAGTGAAAAAATACATATCTTAAGATGTGTCTAAAATTTCAAGTCATTTTGATATTATTTTGATATACTTTAAGCTTTAAAGGAAAAATCTATTGGTTAAAAATCCTAAAATTTAAAGTTTTCAAAAAAACTTTTTTCACTTCCAATGATTCATTTAGGCTATTTATAATATGTTTATATGATTAGAATAATTTTTGGAAGTTTGTGAGATATTTTAGATCCAATTGCAAACTTATGGTTAACTCTAATAATGGTTTCGTCACTATCTTTTTGAGGACCTATGTAACACCCTAAATTTGCATCTAACATGTATGGTACATTTTAGAGCATGGATAGTAGTTTTAGGATATTTTTAAAGTAATTACAATAGGATAGTAAAAAAAAATTTAAAAAGTACATAAGTGTTAAACATGCTCAGCTTAGATAAATCTAAGGATAGGTGACCTATATGGAAGTTGTAGTTAACCCTTAGGTAGGATAATATGAGTTATATAGAGTCCAATAGTACAATTTGAGTGGAAATTGATCTTAAATAGGTTCTCAAAAAAGATAGTAAAGATTTTACTCGGTATCGTAAAAAGGATTGATCGAAAGTTTATCCGAGCTCAGAAATATTTTATAGATATCCAAAAGTTATTCTAATGATGTATACCCATTAAAAATAGCATAAAAAAGCTATTAGAAGTGGAAAATAATTTTTTGAAAGATTTAAAATTTTAAAATTTAGACATATTAATTTTTCCTTATAAGCTGAAAGTATACTAAAATGATGTTGAAATCATTTGAAAGTTTAACCACAAGTTTTTCCTTATGCTATTACACTTAGGGCAAAATTTTAAAGCATATTGACATGGGGAACATCAATTTCAAAAAAAATGGTGAAAATAGAGGTTAAATTAGTTAAAGGACTTAAATGTCATATTTAAATTTCCCAAGGGCATAAATGTCATAATATATTAGGCCCAAATTAGTTGAAATTAGACATTGGGCTTAAATGTGTGTAGGGATTAATATGGTGATAACTAATGGCTTAAAAATAAGCCATTATATTAAATAGTAAATGACCACATCTTGGCCATCCATTTTATGCAGTAAAGGAAAAAATGGAGAACTGGAGAAAACTCTCCAAATATCCCTAAAAATTTTCAAAATTCCTCCATTTTCTTCGAGAAAATCAAACCTTCCTCATTTTGGCCATCCACTATTTTTCTTCTTCCTCTTTCCATTTTTCACCAAATCTCAAGCCCTAATTTCACTCAAATAAACTAGGAAACATCCTTTTAAACATAAAAATAGAATTGGAGCAAAAAAAACCTTGGAGAGAAAGAATTTTTAGTGAGGGAAAGGTAACCTAATTAGGTAAATTATTGAATTTTGAATAGAGTTAATTAGAGATTTCATTATAAGCTAGTATATCATTGTCAGTATCATTATTTAGTAGCTTTAAATTCATAGCATAAACTCACTAATTTCTCCTCCCTAATTTTAGCCTACATAGGAATTTCGAGGAAAAGAGAAAAGCAAGGAGGAGAAGGGAGATGAGAAAGAAGAATAGGCAATTTTTAAACCATTTTGAGGTTAGTGGATATAAATTACACTTAATTTCATTTATTTCTCTGAATTTAACCTAGAATTTACATTATATAACTATATAAACTTGAGTGGAAATATGAAATAATTTAAGATAACTTAATAAAATGATGAATTAACATGAAATAGATGTAAATTGATGAAGAAAACAATTTAGGAATGAGAAAACTCAAAATGGAAAAATTATGTACTAAGGTATAATGTGAAGTAAATTGATAATTAGTGGCATATTTAACATGAAATGCATAATATAATGCATAAAAATGCAATATAGGTGATTAAAACTAAAAATGACAATTATACATAATTATGTACATGTGAATATAATGATGTAACTAAAGGTAACTTAAAAATTTTAATGTAAATTAGATGTATACCATCATATAGATTGTCAAAATAAATTTAGAAACACACATGGGATGAAAATGAAGAAAGAATTATATTGTATGTTTGGGAACCCAATGAGGCTAAATGGTAAATGTGAGGATAATGGCATATTTTATTATTTTTATGTGATATTCTACGTTTACATGATGAATACATGATTGTTAGGCATGAATGGATGCTAAATAAGTTTATGGTATTTGTGACATAATGTGATTAACATGGATAATTACATAGAAATATAATGTAGCATAAAATATACAATTGCCCTTAATGTACATTGGGTAATCTAGGATCCTAGAATATAATAAATAGCCATAGGAATACATATATTGTGTTAGCACCATGAGATTATATTTATTGCACACACTGAGAGTAGCCATCACACATTATGGAGTACCTAGAATGCGTCAAGTGTTCCCTTCACCCATTTTGGAGCAATAAGATCACACAAAATGGTCCCTCCAGTCTATTTGCATTGCTAGAGTCCTTATCCTGTATATTCAGTTCGAGGATTTTAACTGGTCACTACTAAGGGCAACATTGTACTTATACAAAAAAGGAATAACATGGTAAATTTTGTGTAAAAGATGTTATAAATGCAAATAAATAAGAAATAATGTAAAAAATATGATTAATAGGTTTACAAGGTTAAAAATTTAATTACGCGATAAACTCGAGGTAAAATCATAATTTGTTATCAAAAAATGTGATTAAAAGGGTTAAAATAGTTAAATAAGTCAAGAATGGTAACATCATAAATAAGGAAAAGTTTAGAAACCAAAATTTAATTTGCCACTTAATGGGTAAACATAGGGACTAAAATATTAATCTACAACTTAAGATGGAATAAAAGATAAATAAAGTAAAAAGAGTCAATATTAGAGTTAAACAAGGTAAATTATGATAAAAAGAACGTAAAGGGACCTAAAAGTAAGTTTCCACTTAAGTAGGAAATTGTGTAAATTTAAATGAGAAAAATAAGTAAGAAAAGAATTAAATATAATTTACGATATTAATGGAATAAATTTCAAGTTAATTAACTAATTAATTATGACAACTAAGGGTAAAATGGTAATTTTACTTAAAGTAGTTTTATTAGATGAAATTTTTTGTAGTTGTATCCACCACTAGGAAACAATATTGCTTATCACATGGAGTGTGATTTTGTCCTTTTGCAGGTTTGGATAGAATGAATTATAAGCCGTCATGCTACCGAACTTTATACTAAATGAATAGTAACCTATTGACACCAAAATGTGCTTAAGGATGGAATGATAAATTAAGCTATCAACTAAGTACATAAAATTAACAATTAAGTTAGGCTAAGAAATTTATATGAAAACCCTAAAGTTATTTCATGATGTACGAAAGTATGAATGAACATAAGGTGTCAGGTTTTGTGGTATTAGAGCATGGTTTAGGTGATACTTAGATCAGAGTAAACAAATAAGTGGGAGTGAATGATTGAAGGAATACATGTATATGCCACACAAGAATGAGTTAATTTGAATTTGAATCTTACCTATCCCTTGTGCACTTGAGACATAATTATGGCTTCCGATTCTATACTTGTAGCGCCCTTTAGTATAGCATTTTACTATCCTCTCACATGTTACATTAATGCCCTAAAATCAATGAACTAATCTTTTACTTAACAACCCTACATAAAGATCTTATAGGAAAATTAAAACCGTAACACATGAATTTTTACTATTAAAACTTTACTTACATATGAGTCTCTTTCAACATTGCACTATTTATATGTACTAAACATCTATACTATAATGAAATTTCCAACACAATTTAAATCTTCAAAACAAAAAAAAAATCAAAATGAAGGACTATACTTTCAGTCGCTCCTATAACTTGTGTTGGCCATCCCACTACAGATATTATCCCAGAGAAGAAGTCTTAGCTTGAAAACCTACACGAATAATGACCCATGCTAAGCTATAAAGATTAGTGGGGGAACATAACACATGTAGATAACCTCTTTTGAAAGTTGTAAAAATAATGTGTACACATACAACCATATCTTTAGGCATGCAAACTAAACCTTTTAAAACAAAGATCATATCATCTTTGGATACTATGTAATCACATATAATTCTTATATCCAATGTCAATTACTTAAAATATTCTTCTTAATTATCTATTATTTCTTCTTATAATTAATTCATATACATCATATGTACTTTCTGAATTAATTTGTTAATTCTTAGCTAATCACTTTAACTTACATGTCTTTATTAAGGCATGTTAATATCGATTTAGATGTGTACGAAAGCTTAAGTATATATCATAGAATTTTAAGTGAATAAGTTGGGTCTCTAAGTATAGCTAAATACTAATAATTTATGCATCATATTAATATATGCACAAATATCCTATGTATCAAATTTATGTATTAGCTCTTTTAAATTCTCATTCTCATTAACATGCCATTTCCTTTCATATTTAATTATAGTTCTGATTTCTTTTTACATTGACATACTAATTTAGTTCTATATCATGCATGTATTACATACCCATTCTATGAGTTTATAAATCATTTATGTTACATGTAAGAAGTCATTTACATTATTACACCTTGTTTAGCGAGAAACATGTAGCTATAAGAAATAAATAGTAACTAATACAACTATTGTAAAACATCACAATGTATAAATACAAATATATATATATATATATATATATATATATATATATATATATATATATATATATATATATATATATCTTGTATTTCTTAAGTGTAGAAATGCTTTGAAATTAGATCAATGATTGCATTCATACGAAAATAAAAATACTTTTTTCAGCTACATGTCAATATTTTTCCATACATTATACATTAATGCATATTATGGAAAGATATAAATCAAATCAAGTAAGAAATATATGACCATAAATAACATGTATTCACCAATATAAATATTAATAAAGCGTTAATAATGTGCAAGTTCATATGTATAACTTCTAAGTCTAGTATGAATATGTGATACAAAAATGTCATATATATACATGCATTTTGAAAATACATCTCCATTCTGTATCATATTTCTCCATATACAAAATAGGGTTCTTATAAATATATTATAAAGATCAATTTTAGATTATAATGCTTCTTTATCTTTAGTTTTACATATTACTTTCTTTATTCATTATTACACCTATACTTTTCTAAAGAAGTGGATAATGGGTTAAACTGTAATAGTAGCATCCAAAAGTACAAATAGGATACCCGAAGTTATTTAAACTCTAGACATAAATGGTGCCAAAACTATACTCTAGATCCAAACGGGGCTAAAATCGTACTTTAGACCTAAATAGGGCTAAAAATGTAATCTAGACTGATCAAGCGGACCCAAAAGGGGTTAGCTACAACCCAAATAGGGTTGTTTATGATCCAAAAGGAACCATTTCTATACTTTATGACCCGAATGGGGTCAAAATTGTACTATCATAGCTTCAAATTGTCCTTATAGGCATGCCTATCTATCCACATCCTAGACACATTGGCAGGCAGTTAAATCTCTTTACTTTATCTTTTGGTACTTTACTCTTTTATATCATATACGTATAGATATTTATACATATACACTCATGTATAACTATGAACAAGGTATACTATATATTTTTATGTATAAACTTCTTGTAAGTATGATATTATGTGCACATTTGAATATTAATGTCATGTAATTATAATCGATTCCAAGGCATGTAACCCCCTTCACAGGTGCATGATAATGATACTTAACACCATGCTATAATGAATTCCTTCAATCAAATGATATGTGTGCATATGTCTATAACATATTTACATTTGAAGTACACTATACAATTAAAGCCACTTAGCATCATATTTGTATAATATTATATGCACACACATACTTTACTATCATTTTCATATGATATTTTAATCATAACTATAATTATATAGACACATTATGTAGGTACATTATCATTTCACAATTGCATATTTATACATATATATGTATGTATATACATATATATATTTATTTATTTTTAGTCATACAATCACATATTTGTATAATACTTGTAAACATAGCAATTCTAGAATATCATACAGTTATAATATAACATAATGGCACAAGAATTAAGGCATTCATATACCATTTCATGTACACAATCAAGGTTATATAAATATTTTATTTTTAGTTTCATGGATATCCTTACACTATAGAGCTAACATCTTTCTCTAAATTTATAGAGCATTGCATAACTAATTCTTTTCATTAAATCATTCTAATTTAATTAAATTACACCCTAGAAACCTTACAAACATCAAAAGGTCATGTATATGTGCTTTGGATATCATGTAGCAGGTCATTAGTGGTAAAAAGAAAGTGCATTTCAAAACACCTCAACCAACGAAACTCAACCCCCTGCTCACAAAATTCTATTGATATATTCCTAGTGTCTAACTTGTACATTAAATTAGACTTATTAAAAGAAATTTTTAGGAAAAAAAATGATCTTCCATAAAATTTTTTCTACATGTTTCCAGTTTTTGAAACATTAAAAATCATCTCATTATCACCTTTAAAACTAAAGATATTCAAGAAAAACTATAAGTTGATCCCATTAATAGGGCAGTAGGTACATCCAATTTTCAAGCCAAATTAAACATAGATTTAGAATTTTATTTCTTCACATGAAGTATAGATATAGGAGTCTAGTTTCAACCCAACTATAATTATTCAATTTTCTACTCTACAACTTGAGTTATCATCAAAAAAGTAGAATTAGGTCAAGTGAACCTATGACTAGATTTATGAAATAAACTTGCACGTAAATTTATAACTTTGAAAATGATGTTTCCTAAGAAATTTATTATCAAATATATGTTCGTACATCCTTATTATAACTAGTTTATCTTAACATTGCTTCAAAATATCTTCCATTTGAGACTTCACCAATTTACTTCTTTAGTATTCTTTAAATAAACACATACAAGATACAAATCTCTAGATCTCATCTATATAACTATATTACCAATTCAAAATGCATTTCTTACACATTTTATCCATATTTCTACATATTAAAAACACATGAAAGATGATTAAAGCTCCCAAACCTGAGATGCAACACCCAATCTCACTTCAAAACCCTTTTTTCTCACTTTTTTCTTCTTAATTTTATACTTGCTAGCTTATCTCCTTGAAGACACATTTTACCAAGTTTCTCTCACATGTATGATGAAGAAATCTAAGAATGCTCTATAAGGAATGAAATGGCCCGATATATAATAGAGAAAGAGAGGAATGAGATTTATAGATTTTTAGAGAGAGATGAGGAAGTTACAAATTTTATGAGAGAGAAAGGAGAGGGAAATGCTTTATTCGTTTTTCTTGTTGAAATGGCCGGCTCCTAACTCCCCAAACTCCCTCTTAAATACTAGGCTTGCATGGGAATTTTAGTGAAAGATGACATCATCAATGGCCTACAACAATTGCTCTTAAAATTCCTTTCATTTTCTTATTTACAAATACACCCTAGCTGACTTTTTTTTATTTTTTAATTGACCCAATAATATACCCATTTGTTACAATTGACCACTTAACTATATTTTTTTTCTAATTACAACTTATGTGCTTTGATATTAATTAACTATTTTACTCTCTTTAACTGCAAACATCTAATCCTTAAAGTTTTTAACTTTTAATAATGCATCTAATTAAGCTTGATTAGACCATATTACCATAATAATTTCCATAAATTCTCCTAGGCCCTATTTTAAGTGTTTACAATGTGAGAAGTTGAGCTAGTAAGCAATGTCGAGAGCAGGGCCTTAGCCAGTCCAGAAGTTAGTGCATTACAAGAAAAAAGTAAAATAGCAAAGATAAAAGTCCTCACTAAATGATGATTTTTTTTTTCTCTAAATCAGTTTAACGAGGACAAAAAATTTGTAACAAAAGTCATCCTAACTAATTTTAGAGAGGACTAAAATCCTCGCTAACTTTTGTAAGGATTTTTGTGGGGGCTAAAGTCCTTACTAACTTTTGCAAGGATTTTTTCATCGGTAAATTTTGCAATGAATATATTCCTCGCTAACGTTTGCAAGTACTCTAAATTTTGCAAGGCTAAAGCCCTCGGTAACATTTACGAGGACTTTTTTGTCGCTAACTTTTGCGAGGACTGTATTCCTCGTTAAATTTTTTAGGAAATTTAACTTTTGCTAGGACTTTTAATTTTAGCAACGATAAATTTCTTACTTAATTTTAGCATCCACTTTGTGACAAATATTGTTATTGCTAAATTTGGTATGAGATTGGTCCTCGCTAAATATTATTTGGAGTATCACAATGACAATAATATTATTTATTACACTTGCTAAATTTAAAATGAAAATTTTTTTAATTTACTATAGAGGTTTTATTATTTAAATAATAAACTAAAAAATAGCAATAATATTTATATAGTACTCAATACTTAATATAAATATATACATATTAATTAATAAACTAGTATTTATAAATTCATATCATTGCATATCCAAAATAATATATGCATGCATATATAGAAGGAACGTATCCAAAATAATATATACATGCATATATAGCAGAAAAAAAAGATATACAAGATGTCCTAATATTAATATTATAATACTATAATGCAGGTAAAAAGTATATATGACTCAATGTGTAGATCATGTAGTGAATCACTTGAGCCATTAGTATAGATAGTACGAGAAGTGAATAAGCTCATTTGTTCCTCAATCCATTGCTGGAAAAGTTATTATTGTACATATATCTGCTACTGGATTTGTTCGACCCACTGCTCCATTTACTATACCAACTCTTGTTCAAGCTTAGCTAAATCTCAGCACGAAGCTCGATACGAATCTCAGCTTGAAGCTGTACATGCATAGTGGATAAATGCTGCTCAAACCTCTCATCCATCTGTCTTATAGTGTGTACTTCAAAAGAAAAAAAGGAATGAGATGTGCATGCCTCAGGATAATATTGAGTCACTGTAGATCTAAGTCCATACACTCGTCCTTCATATGCACCCCCTACTGCATCCAAGTATATTTTATTCTCATCAACATTTTTGCCTTCATTTTGAGATCTTTCCAACCAAAGCTACATGATTTTATCCTAAAAAATCCATATTTCAAATTAGAAGTAAGATCTATAAATTCTTCAAGTATGCAATTACAATAATAAAGTACACAAATATATTTGAAATTTCAACTCTAATACACAGGCATACCTATCTTAGTTAATTATAATATAATTAAAAAAACTAAGAACAAAACATTTCAAGAGAGTACCAGATAATCACTTTGGTAAGTTGCTTTTTTTATTGCTTAATTGAGTGGAAAATCATTGAATTAGTCACATAGTTCATGATATAATTCATAGAAAAGTCATAGAAAAGTAGGTAAATGGATGACAAAAATGTCAATTCAACTCCTATGAAATCAAATAGATCATAACCGAGTTCAGTAATTTAGATTTCACGCTCTTGTAAATCAAAAGGTCAAAAAAAGTAAAACTAAATAAACTAAGGCAATTACCTCAATACACAGACTAAGATAAGTCACCACAAGCATAGCTATTATGTGATTTTTAGTAAGAATTTTAGGTAGTAATAACAATGAAAATAGAGCATAGAGAAAATATAACCGTGAAGTTAATTTTAGGTGCAACTTGACCTTGTTGAGATGCAGAGGTGAATTGATGTTCAAAATATTTTTTAACTGCTTTTCTATCCTATAAGAGTAGTGTGTCAATTGACATATGCGGCCCTCATATCAACCACAAACATGATAAAATAAATTAAAACATGTATTAAATTATACCTACTAATTCTAACAGCAACTAAATGTTTAGCATAAATAATATGAAGTAACCAAACACCAAATAATCATTAAGTGCAGCAATATAATTAACTGATAGGGCATTGTTAGTAAACCTATATATGAAGGAAATAACTCAAATAGTAAAATTGCATAAATCTTATTAGGCAATAAAGTTGCACCTATAAATGTACAGAATATAGATCCGCTCCACAGAAATTGCTATTAGCTAGACAAGCGTCTGTACTATAACAACATATAATTGAATTTAGAAGGCCCTTAACTCATGTAAACATTGGAAGCCATAAATGTATAAAATGTTGCTCTAAATTCAATTGCATCATCCAAAAACTAAACGAATGATAATCAGTATATCATTTAATCTCATGGATAGAAAAAGTCTTTAACCAAAAAAAAAAAAGAAAACAAAGTCATTGTTGAGACATCCTATTATGTAGTTGTGTTATTACATGTATATTATATTTTCTAACTTACTCGGGATAATAGGAGAGTATGTTCTATCTATCCATCTATCTATATATATCCCTTTAGTGGCTCATTAATCATAATAAGAAATATGATTAATATTTCTTCCAATATATGTGATATTTAAAACTTATTTTAAATCAATTCTTGCATAAATTTTGCGAAAGTGTTGGTTGATGAATTAACATATCACTAACAAACTGGGCAAACATCTAGTTTGTTATGCTGAGATTGCAAGTCTTGGTAGATAAAGGAGGTGGGAGTGGCTAGGGGTTCGAAGAGAGCCCATGTGTAGCATATAGCAATTAAGATTGCAATAGAAAATATATCATTTTCACTAATTTTGCACATATCCTTCACATTATGGACTTTCCTGTTAAAGTGGGATGCATCTGCATTTGATAGAGGTTTAAGTAATTTAAGTTTGTTTGTGTACTTTGTCTTATCCTAAAATTGGAAACAAAAGTAAGAAATCCGATTGAACACACCTTAGAGATAAGTTAAAATGAAAAGAGTTATGCTTCAGTAGGAAAACTGTAGAACACCGCACAACTATTGTGACTCAAAAGGATAATGTAGCATAAATTCAAAAGGAATATGTTGAACCCATAACAGATTCTTAAGACATTCTAAAATGTATTTACTTTAGTTAACTTTCTTGTTATGTATTCTATGAATGTCAGCAAGGGGTACCTGCTCAACACTTTGAAATGATTCGAGAATCGCCCTCTCTTTGTTCTTACGATTCACTTTTTATGTCCGATGATCCTCTTTCTACAGAATCTAGGAGATCATGGTATAAGAAATTTAACTAGAAAAGTGTAATATAAAATGATAGAGAGCAACTTGACAATAAGCTATATCCTTTGCTATTTCTCCTCCTTTTCCTTAATGACCAATTCTCCACCAACACCTCTAATGGATCTTTTTCCTATCAAGAAGAATTGAAGACTTGAATAACATAAATGGTAGCTAACTATGCTACTAAACTATTGTTCCACTTTAGGGGGGATAACTTGTTTT
The DNA here is from genome assembly GCA_037975025.1 of Excoecaria agallocha. NCBI lineage: Eukaryota > Viridiplantae > Streptophyta > Magnoliopsida > Malpighiales > Euphorbiaceae > Excoecaria > Excoecaria agallocha. Next base: position 26,593,461 of record CM075822.1, read on the forward strand.
AGGTCCTCAATATTTTTAAAAAGTGCTTATTTTTCCCTGCTCAATTCTTGCTTTTCATTTGGAAGATTTTTAAACTTTCTCTAAAATAAATACCAGAATATGGGAACCATTATTAGATATCCTGAAAACTATTAAAACTATAAGCTTCTGAAACCACATTTGAAGGTGATAGTCTAGAATATATTTATGAATTGAAATAATTTGGAGTAAATAAAAAAAAAGAACAAATTAATCTATTTCCTGTAAAACCTTAAACTGAGTTATTAGCCTCTTCTACTTCTCTAATTCCAATTTCAGACTAGCATGAAAAAAGAATTTAATTTGAAAATAGAAAGGAAAATGGCATTTTTCATGTATTTGAAATGAATACTATTTTACTGCTCCTCTGTTTATAGAATATCATTGATCCTTTTCTCTCTATGATTATGTTCCAATTCACTCTTTTTAAAATCCTGCTACAATTTTGATATTGTCCTCGCTGTTTAATCAAGAGGTTCTTTCCTTCTTCAATCTCAAATTCCCTTTCCTTTACGTTTTCCTACATGAAGCATGTAAATATCAACATAAAATGAATTAAATCATATTTCTTCCATAAAATAAATAAAAAAAACCCGTAAAATACAAGGCAATATAAGGTAAATCATCTTCCATAAACCCAACAAGAGGTATAATTGGTTCAACCTACAATCCATAGTTTTAAGGCAATTTTGAAAACTGGCAAATAATAATTATTATGTGTGGCATTAAATCGATGCTATAACTAGGGTCAATGCATAAATTTTAGACACCATAAATTAGATATTCCACCTCTAATTTCCATCCACCTATTTTGTATCAAACAAAATCAGTTTAGTTCTTAATAACATAATAGTATATCCACTGATTTGAGATAGCAGCCAATGTTTGAACATTATAAAAGAATCTGGGATAAACCTCTGAAGCTGAATTATTCTGTGGCTATGATCAACAGATTAGTGACACAATGAGAAACTAGAAGAAGTTATATGTTTTACAATGTATAAGTCGAGAAGTCTAGGTTAACAGCAAGTATTACCTGAAAGCAACCAAAAGGAATAACTTTTGACAAAGATTACCTACAGTGTGATTATTATGGGAAGCCAAGGCTTTATAATTTATAGTGCTTTGAGTTGGATAGCACTAATGGTGCATTAAAGCCAAGATAATTATGAAAGATTGAACTCTATTCCACAGAAAAAGTAATAAGATTACAAAAACAATCAAGCTTTATAATTTAATAAGAGAAAATTTCATCTACAAACCTGAGACCAGTGTTCAATACAGTAGCCAGGTAAAGAGTCGGGCAAAAAATGAAAAGCCAGATAGAGAATCAGGAATAAAATCCTTAAGTGAGCAAAAAATAAATGTAAAAAACCCTAACACTAAACATCAAGAAAAAAATCCCAACTTGAACAAAAATATTAAAAATAACTGCAAATAATTTACCGGTGGAAGAAACAAGGGCAAATTATACAATAAGAGACAAGTGCAACCAAATTAAGGAAGTCCTTTAGATATAATGAAATGAAGGCAGGCAATAGATTAGGCAAGGCAAACATATTGAAATTTTCATTTATACCACAAAAATCATTATTAATCTCGGTAATATAGAAATAGAATTTTAGAAGATTGGCGAAAAAATGTTGCTTGCTAAATTAGCATGGAAAACTTGCCTTGCTAAATTATTCATTAATTAGCAAGGATAACTTGGCTCTCTAAATTACCATAGGAAATTTCCCAAATAAATGTTTCATTTGGCGAGAGAAAATTATCTCGCTAAAATAACATGGGAGACATCCTCGCTAAAAGTTTCAAATGGAAAGAATTTAATTATAGCTAATTAGCAAGGATTATATCCTCACTAATTTTTTTCATATCTCAAATACAATAAAATTAATTATTGACCCCTCAAGTAGAAATAAGCATTTCAAAATTAAAATTGTTAGCAAAGAAATATTGCTCTCTCTAACATTTTGAAAAAGTGATTTGTATTTCTAATTGTCTAGATACATATTTATTAGTTATACATATTTATTAATTAGTTAAGAAAATTCGTTATACATATTTGTTAATTAGTTAAGAAAATTTAAATTGTCAAAAGGAGAATCCTGATGAAATTTGCAAGGAATAGAATCCAAGATAAATTCGTGAACACTATGTCCTCGATAATTGTTAAACCTTATATCCAAGGCCATTTACCAATCAGCATTCGAATAATCCTCGCTAAATTAGCGAAGATTACATTCCAAGCTAAATTAGTAAGGGTTTTCTCCTTGGCAATGGTTATATCTCACACCCCATATAAACCATTGGTGAGGAAAAGAATCTAAGAAAAATTAGTGAGGATAGTAATCCAAGCTTAATTAGTGAGGATAATGTCCTCGGTAATGGTTAAACCTCAGACCCACCATGAATAAACCATTGGCAAGGGAATACTCTCACTGAGTTGGCAACAAATAGAATCCAAGCTAAATTAGCAAGGATCACAACCTCGCTAATTGTTAAACCCCACATCTAAGGGGAATTACCAATTGCTAAGGAATGATCCTCACTAAAATAGTGAGGGCTTTAACCTCGCTAATGGTTAAACCTCACACCCACCATTTATAAAGCATTGGTGAGGAAATAATCCTCAATAAATTGGCAGGGACTAAAGTCCAAGTTAAATTCATAAGGATTACATTCTCGCTAAATATTAAACCTCACATTAAAGTTGAATTATCCATTGGCGAGGGAATAATCCTCAATAAAATAGCGAGGACTACAGTCCAAGCTAAATTAGCAATGGTTACTTCCTTGCTAATAGTTAAAACTCACACCCAGCATAAATAGACCATTGCGAGCGAATACTCTTTACTAAATTGGCAAGTACCGAAATCCAACCTAAATTATCTAGGATTATGTCCTCGCTAATTTTTAAACCTCACATCCCTAATGAATAACCCATTTGGCGTGGGAACAATCCTCATTAAAATGGCGAGGCCTACATTTCAAGCTAAATTAGCTAAGATTATCTACTTGCTAATTTTTAAACCACACACCTACAATAAATAAACCATTGGCGAGGGAGGAATCCTCACTAAATTGGTGAGATCCATAGTCCTAGCTAAAGTAGCAAGATTTCATTCCTCACTAATTCGGTATACCTCGCATTTACTCTTAATTGAGTATTGGCAAGATTTGATGGCGAGGGTTTCAGTCCAAGCTAAATTAGCGAGGGTTATATCCTTGCTATGTCATTGCTATATTTTGGTGCCAAAATTAATTAGTGACAATAAAATTTAGTTATTGCTAAATTGTCATCTTTTTTGTTTTTTCATAACTTAAGCTAATATTTGCAACAAAAATTTTTTTTGTCACAATTTGGTCGTTATATAGTGCATTTAGTAACAAATTTCATTGTTCTCACTAATTTTTATCCCTATTCTGCATTTTTTTATAGTGGTGGGATGACCCTTACTACCCAATCTTACCAACCTAGTCACCATACACCACCACCAGCTCCATAGGCAACTCTGCTAGCTGCACCAGCAGATTTTATGTAGATGATGGTAGACCTATTATACAAAAGAGTCCTAAACTTGTTCTTTAAGGACATATATACATGCCATCTCGTTGAACCTTCTTTAAGTCCAAAATATACCTATCTCTGGTTGTGATGTGTGTCGAACCCCATAGGCATCCAACTTGCTCTCGAAAGCACACTTTAGGACTTAAGATCAAATTAAGGTTCATTTAACTCATGAAAATCAATCACTTATTGATGGATAAGGATTCGACCGAAATGTGATGCCTCGAGCCTCCAAAAGGCATGAAATCGCATCTTAGGATACCCTTGTTCATTTACTGACAATTAATTTGTGAGGCATCTGCTGAGCATCACAAGGCATGTATTTAAGAGTTGCCACCTAATAATACATTGGGAAAGTGATTTTATATACCTTGTGACACCGAAACTAGAGAGACTTCAGATTCCATTTTTACCCGCATTACTTGGTTAATGGTTAACACAAATATTCACTTATGATTGATCATATTAGTCCTTTCCTCCTATGTTGTAAGAAATATAATAAGGAAAATAAAAAAATGCTATCTTACAAAAATAAATAAATTCATACATAAATCGTGGGTACTTAAGGACATTGATCCCAGCATGTAAGAATCATGAATAATTCATTTACTTTCACGGCTTTAAATGGAAACATTTTTTTACACATTGTCAATAGTTGATACATAAATTAATAAACAAATTAATAAAAGTATAAACATACATAAATTAGGATATTAATTTAATCCTAAAATATTGGTTTCCCATGCTTAATTTAAAAAAAATTATTTTAGTATAATTGGAATAATGAAATAGGACATTGGTTCACTTTATTAATAAAACCTAATTAATTAAATAAAAATTATTAATGTTATTTTCTTTGATTTTCATGCCAAAATACTTTTTTTACTACATTATTGCAAATAGAGAATAATAATAATAATAATAATAATAATAATAATAATAATACAGGCCAAAATATATAAATCATTGAAATAAATTAAATTAATTAAATTAAATAAGGTCTTTAAGTCTTTCTTATTTTACTTTTTTTTCTCCAAATAATCCCATGTATTCATGCATCAAAGGAACAAAATAATGGATTAATTAGATAGAAAAAAAATTTAATGGATAAAGATACAACCATAGAGGGGAATAAATTACAGGCTGTTTATGCCTAAAGTACATATGTAAATATAAAAACACAAGCAAAAAGGCTATCGTAATAAATAAAAGAAAAGAAGAATAAAATCTGAGAAATACAAATAGGAGTGAGTCTAACTCATAGGAGATGCATCCTTTCAGATTTTTGCAAAACCCTATGCATGATTTTTGACTAAGATGAACCCAACTTAACTCAGTGGGGTTTTTCCAATTTTTTTTTTCTTTTTTTCTCCTTTTTTTCTTCTTTTTTTTAGGTGTGGCTACAAGAGAAATTGATGCTACTCGAAGAACCTTTTCTTAGAGTAATTAGCACACACTATTTGAGGTATCTCCTTCCTAAAAAAGACTTTACAACTTTGACTCTGCATAAGAAGGCTTTATATTGCTGGCAATGGTAGATGAAAATGATATTAGCTTTATGTACGCATGACTAATACCCTATCATATGACTCAAGATGGCTATTCTGGTTGCATTCCACTATACGGCTTGTACAAAGCTATTTTCTATATAGTTTCTTATTACACTCGTCAATTCAGGATTGACAGGGTGTCTCCTTCTAATAGATTACATTATAGCAACCTATGTCTAGCCTATTTCATTTTCAACAGCTCAGCTTTTAGGACTATTCATAATGATTGATGCTCAACCTCCATTGGCAACACAACTTCTATCCAATACACTAAAGAGAATAGAGTGGCTCTAGTTGAAGTTGTGGTAACCCCATAGCGTGAAAGGTAACTTCTCAACCCAATCCTTATAAGTGCTAATCATTTTTACTATAATCTTTTAAACCTTTTTGTTGGTTGATTCCATCACTCCATTCGTTTAAGGATGATATGGCAAAGACTTATAGTGCTGGACTCCACATTTCTTGAGAATCTGTTCAGTCTCTCTTAAAAAATGGGACCCATTATTAGATACAATGTGGTGTGAAAGCCATATCTACATACCAAACTTTTTTCTATAAACTTCACCATTTCTCTTGCACCCAAGTTCTGGTATGATTATACCTCTATCAACTTTGAGAAATAATCAATAGCCATAATAATATACTTATGTCCATTCAAAGCTGGTGGATTGATAATTCCCATGATGTCTATACCCCAAGCAACAAAAATACATGCTAAGGTGAGATTGCACAATTCTAACATAGGCACATGCCTCATATCAATATATTGTTGGTGCAATCGCCATTCTTTTACATACTTGGAACAATCTGTGTCCATAGTAAGCCAAAATAACCCTTGATGCATTATTTTCTGAGCCAAGGCCAAACCATTCTTATGAGCACTACAAGCACCGGTATAGACCTCTTTCATAATGTTTTTGGCTTTATTCTCATCTACATACCTTAACTATATTCCATCAGGTTATCTTTTGTAAAGAACTTCATCAAAAGTGATGAACTATGTAGACAACTTATGTAACATTCTTTAATACTTTTCGGTGGCCTCTTCTTGAAACATTGACCTTTCTAAATGATTTTGAAAATCAAAATGCCAAGGCTTCCCATCATCTACTTTGACATTTATCTCCTGTCGTGTTTCATGGGATGGCCTAACAGAACTAAAAATGAGTATAGACTTCATATTTATGCCTTTTTTATTATCCCATATCGATACCAGTGTTACAAAGGCATCAGCCAACTAATTTTCATCTCGAAAAATGTACTTAAAGACATAAACCTCAAACTGATCACTCAATGCTTTTAGGCAGTTCACGTAAGGCACTAATCATTCTTCTTTAACTATCCATTTACCTTTTACCTAGCAAACCACTAGGGATTAATCACCCTAAATCTCAGCATTTTTTACCCCCAGAGCAAGTAAAGTTTAAGCCCAAAGATGTATACTTTGTATTAAGCTTAATTATTGGTAGCCTTATATTTGAGCTTTTTAGCTAAAAGCAGCTTTTCTCCTTTAGGGGTTACTAGGATTATTTCGATTCTTGTGCCTTATTGTTCACAACTCTATCAAACAACATCTACCACCCTTTAGTTGCTATAGCTGTGATGTTTTCATTAGAAAACTTATAGGATATCTTTTATCCTTTTGGCAGCTAACTTGCTAAGAATTCTACCATAACCCTTCCTTTGATAGTCTTCCAGGTTATGTACTCAACATCAAATTCTTATGAGAGAATCAACCACCTCTTTATTTTCTCTAATAAAAATGGTTCTTCTTGCAAATACTTAAGAGGATGTTTTTGGATATGCCCTACACCTTGTATGAGTTAAATAGATAGATCTTCTACCTCTGCATACTTGATCTCATATGGTGGGAATTTCATGCTATGATAATGTACCACATATTTAACTCCCAAATCATCCTTTTAAGCCATCATAACCCCCTTTGACCTATCCTTTATGGCCAGATATGAAATTAAAGGCCTCATAGCCTTTGGTGAATATCAGCAGGTGTAAAAGGTACTTCTAGATGGTGTCAAAAGGTACCTGACAAGCTTTATTTTATATTATCAATTGATATTTATTAAGTAATTTAAAGATGGGCTCGCAAATTGAAGTAAATTGGCAATAAACCTACCAATATACTACATCTTGCCTAAAAACCCTCGAACTTATTTTCCCTTCTATGGCACAGTTATTTCCTTGGTGGTCTTCACTTTATTAGGATCCACTTTTATTCCCCTCTAGCTCACTACATGTCCTAGGAGTTTTCCTAAATTGACTCCAAACACGCATTTCTTCTGGTTGAGATGTAGATTGTATTTGTTAATTCTATAAAAGAATTTCTCAAAGGCTACAAAGTTACCTTCATTGGTAACTGACTTGATCATCATATCATCCATATATACCTCCACTTATTTATAGATCAAATCATCTAGGATTTTTGTAGCCATTCTTTGATAAGTAGCCCCTGCATTCTTCAATCCAAATGGCATAACCAGATAAGCATATATGCCCAATTTAGTAATAAACATTGTCTTGATTCTATCCATGATCTTATTCAATATTTGATTATATCCAGCATATCCATCACCAAGACTATACATTTCACAAGTAGCTACATTGTCTATTAGGACATTTATATAAGGAAGTGAAAATTCATCCTTTGGCCATGCCTTGTTTAGGTCCCTATAATCTACACAAACTCAAACTCTTTTATCTTTCTTTGCTACCGGAACCACATTTGCCAGCTAGTTAGGAGACTGGATCTCCATCAGGAACATGGACTTTACCTACTTTTGTATATCTTCTTTCGCCTTTTTCTTACCATTCTAGACTAAGCCTATGGAGTTTCCACTTGACAATCTTATATCCAATAGAAGTAGGAATGGCATGCTCGACAACTACCCAATTGATTCTTGGCATGCCCTTATAGGTCCAAGTAAAGGCTTTTTCTTATTTTTTTAACATTCTCTCATATTATTTTCTCTCCTCAATGGTTATATCAGATGCCATCAAAATTTCTTTAGGTTTTTAAGATTACCAAGATTGAATGAAGTAGTACTTATTAAATTAATGTCGAATATAGATGCTTTATAATCGTGATCATGCAAAATGAAATCATACGAAACGTCACACAAGTAAGCAAAGTTGTTCATATTATTTATATAAATAGAGCTATATACATCATTGTTAAAAAATTAAAGTGAAAAAAGTGTATATACAAAAACATCTTCATCTACATTTGGTGAGTTTGATGCCTCAGATGAGCCTGCTCTATTTCCTATATCTTTTAAAACCTTGTAATCAGCTTCAACATTAGCTTTCTTAATACTCTCATTCATTTTAGGTAGAGAATCTTAAATGCCACCTTTTTTTTTGCACTTTAGCTTGGAAGCCAACAATTTTGGAGTTACAATCTCTTTAGAAGCCTTATGCCAATCAGATAGCGTAATTATGATCGTTTGATCCTATAATCCCTTTGTAGGAATGATGGTTTAACTAGCCCAATCAAAGATATCATGAAAGATCTCAAAACCTGGAAAAATTAAATCCTTAATAGTCAAAGGTCAGCCTCACCACAATATTGAAATGGAGCGGATGTGGGAACAAAGGTATCCAGAATGTGCGGTATGCCTTCTAACTTCACCAGACTCTTTGTCTTCTTATCAAACCCTTTATAACCCAATCCTTTCTGAGTAGTTTTACCTATAATGGTGATAGGTTTAGAGGGACCCTAGAAATTCTTACCCAAACTAGCTTCTGGTAAAAAATTCATTCTTTTGATCATATTCACCACCTGAGAGTGGCATCATGCTCACCTTCATCATCAACATTGATAACAGCTATATGGAACCCATTAAAAGGCTGAATGGCTATTCCTAACATAGAAATTTGATTTTCTCTGGCAGCCTTTATAGTTACTACTTTGCCTTCATAGGGAATCTTGATCATCTGATTAACCTAAAAAATAAAGGCCTCTATAGTAACATATAAAAGTTTTCAAGTATCAGTAAATGTTGCCTCAGGATTGATCTCCCTAGTCTAAACATTAGACTTGAAAGTGCCTATCGCTTGCCTATAGGAGTTGTCATAGGTTGTGACTACCAAGTCAGATTTATTCAGCATTGACTCATCCAACCCAAAGGTAAGAAGCACCAATAATGGACACATATTAATTAAAGAGCCATCATCCACCATCACACATACTGTGTGTTTGACATTGACATAAGCCTTTATATGTAAGGGACAATTATTCTTACAACCTTCTATAGGCAAATCCCTATTAGTATATACGATGTGTTTTTCCCTATACCAAATCAAGAAATTTTGAAGGCGAGATAGTAGCAATGACATTAGACTCACATAATGCTTCAACTAATTTTTATATATGGAAGGGTGACTGTTTAAGTAGATCCCATATAGAAATTTAAGCAAGGATCTTCTTTAACTGCTTAAGAATCTGATCCTTTAACTGCTTAAGAATCTGATCCTCTTCTTGATCCTATTAGTGAGTGATGATTGAGGGCCTACTGATCTCTCCACTTCTGGTACTACCCAACAATAGTGAGTGATCAATTTTACCTTCTGCATGTCTTTTTAATTTTTAAAATCGCATAAATCTAAAGGGCCAATGCAACCTTCCTCTTTATCATGTGATTCACCCCTAATAAATCAACTATACATAACTTTAGCCCAGGTTACTCCTTTGTATTTGCCTATTCAAGATGAATGATAGCCAAATATTTATTGCCATAAAAATCATGCAAAACTTTCCATTCTGATAGGCTCAACCCAATCATGGACACAGAAGTTGAGACAGCATTATAATTTCCCTTTCTTCCCTTTTATCTAGATCGGTGATCTATTTGCTGTCAATAAGACCCTAAATTCTATCCATTAGGGTTCTGGAATGATCTATAAGGTGACTTGTATGTTGATGAAATGGGTAATACTTCTTAGCTCGATGGTTGGGTTGACCTTAGGTCCTAACCAGTAGAGCCTGTAACTTCCTTTCTTTCATTAATCGATGTAACACCCAAGGCAAAGATCTGCCCATGTGTAATTTAAAAAAAAATATTTTAGTATAATTGGAATAATGGAATAAGACATTAGTCCACTTTATTAATAAAACCTAATTATGTAAATAAATACTATTTAATGTGATTTCCTTTTATTTTCATGCCAAAATACTCTTTTTACTACATTATTATAGATAGGTAATAATAATAATAATAATAATAATAATAACAACAACAACACAAGCCATATAATATAGAAAATTGAAATAAATTAAACAAATAAACAAACAAAATAAATTAAATATAGGTCTTCAGGTCTATCTTGTTTTACTTGTTTTCGCTAAAAAAATCCCATGGATTCATGCATCAAAGGAACAAAATAGTGAATTGATTAGATAGAATAAAATTTATTGGATAAAGATATAACCATAAAGGGAATAAATTAGATGCTACTTATGCCCAAAGTACATAGGTAAATATAAAAACACAAGCAAAAAGGCTCTTTAAAAGAGAAAAAGAACAAAACTTAAGGTGATTTTGAATGTGTTTAAAGCTAGAAATTTCTGTAAAGATATGCAGTAAGGCATGTGCTAATAAAACTAAGTGAATGTAGTCAAATAATCAAGCTAAGACTTGTAAAAAAAGGCAATGCATGTGAAGAATTGTTGGAATCAGCTTCTCTAATTTTAGTATATCTTAAGCTGTAGACCTTCAAGTGACTTGATTCTTTATGTTATTTAACCTTATTTGTTTATCTACAACTTTGTAGAAGAAACCAAAAGTTTGTTTTGCCTTTAAATGGTCTTAATTTTTAATTGAAGCTATAACTGAACTACTACCTTCTTAGTGAATAGTTTACAATGTTTTGAGCATAATTAATTTTATTAAGGTCAAAATGATATGTTTTAAATTTATAATGAAACTAAACTTATATTTCTACAATAAGTATAAAGAAAGTATAATTTTTTCTATCTCTAAATATCTCAAAAAATAACTTGAATCGGAAACTATTAACAACATTATTTTTATGTATGGTACTCAATATTTTTGTAATATCTTGAAATGTGAAAATGATATTGAGGTAATTTTAGTTAAACTCTCATATCTAAATTTTTTATAAAGAAATAAAATTCTAAATATGCTTCTAAACCTGTCTAAATTTGGGTGGAATATCGGAACCATATGTTGCATGTCATAATGAACAATCATCAGTAATTCCCAATTATCTTGAGATATAGAAATGATATAGATGTTATTTTTAATTTTCCTAGAACTAGAAACATAATGTATAATGTTTATAGAAGATCATTTTGCTTATAAATGTCTTTAAATAGATCTAATATAGCTTTTAAAGTAAACTTAAAATTCTATCTCTATGCAAATTTGTTATTTGAGTTTGCCAATAACCATCTTAAACCTCTTTTGTGTATTTTTGTATTATAAAAATAGCACATAAGGCAATTAAATGCATAAATTATATAATAGTATCTTATTGAAAATTATTAGGCATGATTATGTGAAGAAGGATGTGTATGGTGATTGCAATGCTAAGGTAAACTATTATTTACCTACTTGACATAATTTGAATATAACACTATATGAGGATTATATGTTATGCCTATATATTTGTTCCAAAAGTGTAATTACAATTATAATAAAATGTCAAGTGTTGTTGTATGGGTAGAAAATAATGGATAAAGCATGGTTACATGAAAGTATGTTAATTATAGATAATCTAGTAAAGTGCATGATTGCAATTGTTTTTATTTGATGAGATTGTGTATACATGAATATGCACTAATGATGGTATAACTTTTCATTGATTATTTACATGAACAAAATTGTTTGGATTATGCTATGAGATATGCATAGATGCTTAAGCACTAAAGATGGTATATCATTTACATAATTATAGACATGTGTATATATATATATATATATATTGGTTTACATACTAGAGATTGTGATACAAGTATAGTAAAAGCACGCATATCTCTCTTTTGATACCACTTGATATTATATAGCTATTTATATGTTAGTATATAAAATGTATAGTCACAAGGATACTTGATTGAAATAGTATGGCTATGCATATGTGATTCCAAATGTTAGCATGCTAAAGTACATGAATAAATGAAAGTATATTTGATTATAGATAATATGAAAAAGTATATGATGACATTTTTATAAGATGGTGTATACAAGTATATACACTAAAGATTGTATAGTTTTCCATTGATTACTTACTTAAGTAAAATTGTATAAATTGTTATATGAATTTTTCATATATGTTTATGCTCTAGAGAAGGTATATTTTTACATGATTATGTACACGTACAAATGGAATAATATAAATATAGTCTTGATAAATGAAATGAACATAAATAAGGTATTTCCTACAAATAGAGTTCAATTATGGATAGATAGGTGCCTATATGGATAATTGCAGCTGCTGTAGTTTGACCCTATTTAGATCTATTTTTTTGTCATTATATGGACCATCATTCGATCCCATTTGGTTCCATAGATTCGATATCTTTGGATATCTAAAGTTTCGATACCTAAGGTTGTCTATATTTTTCGTTACCAACTCTTAAACTTAGGCATGCTAAAATATAAACATAGTACAAGTATTAAAGTGATAGTGATCTACAGTCATTAATAAAATATGTGATTAGCTTTAATTGTTGAAAACCTTTCCCAATATTTAATACTCATAGTACACAAAGCAATTATATGATATATGTATACTGAGTTAATTGTTGAGCTTTATTAATACATTGATCAGATGTTATTATTAGATTACATAATTATTTCTGACTATATAAAATTATATCTCAAGTGCAAATGCTCAGAGTATATCAATCAATCACATGACTTATATATGTTGGGATATTCATTCATATTTGTTATTTTAATGATTATATACCTTAAGTAATTGCAAGAATTAAAAGCTTACTATCATTGATATCTTGTGTTACATATGATTAGAAAGTATAGGCTTTAATTGCCAAAGTAAGAAAAGTATTATATTAAGTTAAAAGATTCAGGAAACATAATCCTTTATAAATTGCTCTTCTTCATGTTATGTTTACATGAAAATCCAGTCATTATATATAGAAATGTTTAGTAAAAGGCTGTAACATCAAGATTATGTATAGGTGTGGCACTATTAATCTATTATGAGTCATACGCTTTAGAACTGTGCATAGCGATACCTACAGGGATTGTTATAACTTATAAGTAGTTTTTATATTTGCTTCAGTAACTATGATTAAGTTACAAGGTGAACTTGAAATGTGTTTTTCTCAATTGCTATATTGGTAAATCAAGACGTGGCTTTTAGTAAAGTGTTTTGTAAGTCTTATAGAGGCTAGATGGGTTTACTTGTGTTTTTGAAATATTGTAATATGGTATTTAATGTTACTTATGGTAAAATCATAAATATATTGATTTACTCTTAGTGCTTGCACTTAATTTGATGATTTTCATAGAAGCTTGTGCATAGTTCAATTGTTCCCCACTAAGCCTTATAGCTTAGCATGGGTTATTTTATCCGTGTAAGTTCCGTAGAAAAGAGTTTTGCTTCGGGACATTCTCTGCATCAAGAAAGGCTCACACAAGGTTGATAAGACATGATGTATGGAGACTTTGTATTAGTATTTTGAAATATTTTGTATTATGGCTATTATGCATATGAGGATGTATTTAATATGTGTATTTTAGCTTGTAATAGACTCATTAAATAACTAAACACGTACATGCTTGCATGTAGAATATAGAGTAACTTATATATATCATGATGAGTATGATGTTATACATGTGATAAGCATGCAAACAATTATAGTAACACCTAAACAAATACGACACATGGTACAAGACGGGTAATAGTAACATGATAAATATATGATGATTAATATACATACATGATAGTGATGTAATGCATGAATAAAGCAACTAATTTTGATATAAACAATAGGTTATTAGTACAAGGGTGTTACATTTTGTTATCAGAGCCTAGGTTTAGCCTTTTTTAGGAAATAAAAACCTAGGATTTAATAATATGGTATAGTGTCATGTTGGCCTAATGCAAAAGTCACTATTTTCTTATAAATAGTAGATGGAGGATTCTAGGAATGCTATCGAGGAATCGGCTGAAAGCAATAGGCTGACTAGAATGAATCCATCCAATCTTAGATATACATCATCCCATCAAAATGAGATTCCTGTGGTCATTCATGATGAAGCAATACTAAAAATATCTCAAGATATGGCCCAAATTTTTCAAAGGATGATAGCACCTAAATCTCCAATATCTTAAATTAGGAAGCTCTGTGTAGAGGATTTTTTAGGCATTAATCTGCAACAATCAAAGGAAGCTAAATTTTGGTTTGAAAAGCTAGGGAGAAACTTTAATGAGATTCACTATCCTATATATCACAAAGTGACATATGTTATGTCTTTGCTTCACGAAGCATCCTATGACTGGTGGAAATTGGTTCTAAAGCAACCTCAGTTACCAAATCCCCTTACATGGGAATTCTTCAAAGATGAATTCAAGAAAAAGTATGTTACCAATGAATATAAGCAAGAAAATCTAAAGTAGTTTTTAAACTTGAGACAAAGGGCTATGTTTGTGGCTAAATATGAGAAAGAATTCAGTCACCTATACAAATATATTCCTCCTGAGATGCTAACCGATGCTTTTAAGTATAGATAATTGAAAGATAGAATAAATGATCAGATCAAAAAGAATTTAATAAGACCTACATCTTTTCATATGGTGGATTTTCATCAACTTGTCTTAGTAACTTTGCGGGTTAAAAAGAATGAGATAACTAAAAGAGAAAAAGAAAAAAAGAAATGCATTCAAAGATGGATCTTCCACAAGAAAAAGGATTAGAGGAGCACAAGTGAATAAGGTAGTTGAATCTAGATATAGTTCTGCAAAAAGAGATAGAAGACAAGAGTGCTCTACAATGTCTAAACCTTAAAAAAAGCTTCAGGGAAATAGAGTGGGGTACATCCACCAGTATGCTCACATTACTTAAAGCATCATTAAGGCACCTACAGGAAATTATCTGGTGCATGCTTCATGTGTGGTGTCACTAATCATTTTATTACAAACCATCCTTTAAAGTGAGAGCAAGGCTTTGGATAGCAAGTTAGCAAGGAAGTTTCTAATGCACCTTCTTCTAGTAGAGGTAGAGAAAGAAGGCATGAGGGATCAAATCATCATAGATTCTAGTCTAGGAATGTGTCTCAAATAGTTGATTGCCCTACAACCCTAATTATTTCTAGTCAGCCTTATGCTGTAGAAGCTTGCAATGACCCAGATGCTACAGAAGTTATAGCTACTATTTTCTTTTTCTTAATTATGATATCTATGCACTTATAGATGAGCATAATAAAGAAGTAACCTGGGAGCCGGAGATAATTATTAAAGTTAAATACCTATAGCTATTTATTATAGGGATGAATTTTGAGGATTAAATTCTTTAAAGGGGAGAGAATCAAAAGGCCCTAATTATGACCCTAATTGAAAATGCATGATTTAATAAAAATTTATTTGATTAAGACTAACTTAAATATGTAAATTTCAAATTAAAATTATAGGGCAAGTGATAATTTTATTTTATTATATGAATTGAATGTGAATTATTTGGTATAAAAATATTTAAGGGTGCAATTGATGTATAGAATAAAAAGTTTAGGGTTAAATTGTAAAAGTGGCTCATATGGGGTTAATTTTAAAAAGTAGAATCTAATTAGGGTTAATTAGAAATTAAATGATAAAAATATAAGGTTGAATCCATAAGAAGAATAAATGAGAAGGGACATTTTATAACATGCAAATTCATAGAGGATCAAAAAGGGTTTTTTCCCTTTACTTTACATATTGGAGCTTTACATGTAGGAGAGATAAAGAAGAGGATTTAGGGGATTTTAGGTTTTTTGAATGGAAACACCAATAAGGTGACCTTATTCTCCTTTTCTCTTTAAGAAAACTCCATTTCTCTCTCTCTCATTTGCTCTCAAGAAAACTCCATTGCATATGATAGTTGAAAAAGGATTTTGGTAATGGATTATAAAGGTAACAAAATTCTTTTAATATATTCATCTTCTTGCTTCATCTTCTTTCTTAAAGTTTAAATACATGTTAATGAAAGAATAATTTTGGTTAATGCATGAGTGCATGGATATATGTAGAAGAAAAAAAAAAGTAAGAAAGAAGAATAAAGGCAAGAAAGTTGCAAAGGATTGAAGTAAAGGAGTAGGGTTTCGGCCAAAGTAAGGGATAATGTGTTTTATGGTGATTTTAAATGTGTTTAATGCTAGAAATTTCTGTAAAGATATAGAGTAAGGCCTGTGTTAATAAAATTAAGTGAATGAAGTCAAATAATCAAACTAGGACTTGTAAAAAAAAAAAAGGCAATGCATGCGAAGAATTGTTGGAATCAACTTCTATAATTTTAGTATATCTCGAGCTGTAGACCTTCAAATGACTTGATTCTAGTTGGTAATTACCCTTAATTCGTTTATCTACAAGTGTTTAAAAGAAACCAAAAGTTCTAAATGGTCTTAATTTTCAATTGAAGCTGAAACTAAACTGCTATCTTTTTAGTGAACAGTTTGCAATGTTATGAGCAAAATTAATTTTATAAAGGTTGAAATGCTATGTTTCAAATTTCTAATTACACTAGACTTATAAGTATACAATATCTTAGAAGAAAGGATAATTTTGTTCTATCTCTAAATATGTCAAAAAAGTAACTTGATTCTGAAACTATTAAGAGCATTATTTTCAGAAATGGTTCTCAATTTTTTTGACATATCTTGAAATGTAGAAATGATATTTAGGTAATTTTAGTTGGGTTATGAAATAGACTCTCATATCTACATTTTTTTATAAAGAAAGTAAAGTCTAAATATTCTTCTAAACCTATCAATATTTTGGTTGAAAGTCGAAACCATATGCCGCTTGTCACAATGAATAGTCATCAGTAATTCCTAATTATCTTAAGATATAGAAATGATATAGATGTTATTTTTAATGTTACTAGAGCTAGAAACATATTGGATCATGTTTATAACAGATCATTTTGCCCATAAATGTCACTAGATAGGTCAAATATAGCTTTTAAAATAAACTTGAAATTTTGTCTCTATGCATATTTGTTATTTGAGTTTGCCAAGAACCATCTTAAACCTCTCTTGAGTATTTTTGTATTATAAAATATCACATAAAGGGAATATAATGAATAAATTATATAATAGTATCGTATTGAAAAGTATTAGGCATGTTATGTGATGTAGAATTTATATGGTGATTGCAATGCAAAGGTAAATTATTTTTTACCTACTTGAGATGATATGAATATAACACTATATGAGGATTATATGTTATGCCCATATGTTTATGCCAAAAGTATAATTGTAATGATAATAGAATGGTAAGTGTTGTTGTATGGGGAGAAAATAATGGATAAAGCATGGTTACATGGAAGTTTATTAATTATAGATAATCTAGTAAAGTGCATGATCGCAATTGTTTTTATTTGATGAGATCGTGTATACATGAATATACACTAATGATGGTATAACTTTTCATTGATTATTTACATAAACAAAATTATTTTGATTATGCTATCAGATGTGCATACATGCTTACACACTAAAGATTGTATATCATTTACATGATTATATACATTTCTATATATATTTGTTTACATACTAGAGATTGTAATACAATTACTGTAAAAGTACATAAATCTATCTTTTGATACCATAAGATATTATATACCTATTTATATGTTAGTATATCAAATGTATAGTCACAAGGATATTACTTGATTGAAATAGTATGGCTTTTCATATTTAATGCCAAATGTTAGCATGCTAAAGCACATGAATACATGGAAGTATATTTGATTATAGATAATATAACAAAGTATATGATGGCATTTTTATGAGAAGGTGTATACAAATATATACACTTAAGATTGTATATTTTTGCATTGATTACTTACTTAAGTAAAATCGTATAAATTATTATATGAATTTTGCATATATGTTTATGCTCTAGAGAAGGTATATTTTTACATGATTATGTACACATGCAAATAGAATAATATATGTACAGTCTTAATATATGAAATGAACATTAACCTAGTATTACTTGCAAATAGAGTTCAATTGTGGATAGATAGGTGCCTATAGGGATAATTGCAGTTACTATAATTTGAACCCATTTAGGTCTATAGTTTATCCTCCTAAAGACCATCGTTCGATCCCATTTCGATCCATAGATTTGATATCTTTGGATATCTAAAGTTTCGATACCTAAGGGTATCTATAGTTCCCGTTATCCACTCTTACAACTAAGGAAAACTAAAATAGAAACATAGTACAAGTATTAAAGTAATAATGATCTATATTCATTAATAAAATACATTATTAGCTTTAATTGCTGAAAATTTTTATCAAACTTTAACACTCATTGTACACAAAGCAATTCTATGGTATATGTATATTGAGTTAATTATAGAGCTTTTTTAATACATTGATCAGATGTTATTGCCTGACTATATAATTGTTTCCAACTATATAAAATTATATCTCAAGTACAAATGCTTAGAGTATATCAATCAATTACATGACTTATGTATGTTGAGATATTCGTTCATCTTTGTTGTTTTATTGACTATATACCTTGAGTAATTGTAGGAATTAATAGATTACTATCATTGTTATCTTATGTTGCATATGATTAGAAAGTATAGGCTTAAATTGTAAAAGTAAGGAAAGTAATATATTAACTTAAAAGACTCAGGAAATATAATCCTTTATAAATTACTCTTCTTTATGTTATGTTTACAAGAAAATCCAGCATTATATATAGAAACGTGTAGTAAAAGGATGTAATGGGAAGATTATATACAGGTGTGTTACTATTAATCTGTTATGAGTCATACACTTAGAAACTATGCATAGTGATACCTACAGGGATTGTTATAACTTATATATAGTTTTTATATTTTCTTTTGTAACCAAGATTGAGTTAGAGGAATAAAGAAGGTGAATTTGAAATGTGTTTTTCACAATTGCTACATAGGTAAATCAAGACATGGCTTTTTGTAAAGTGTTTTGTAAGGCTTATAGAGGCTAGATGGGTTTACTTGTATTTTTGAAATACTGTAACATGGTATCTAATGTTACTTATGGTAAACTCAAAAATATATTGATTTACTCTTAGTGCTTACACTTAATTTGATGATTTTCATAAAAGTTTGTGCATAGTTTAATTGTTCCCCACTAAGCTTTATAGCTTAGCACAGGTTATTTTATCCATGTAGGTTCCGTAGACAAGATTTTTGCTCAGGGACATTCTCTAGATTAGGAAAGGCCAACACAAGACTGATAAGAGTTGATGTAGGGAGATTTTGTATTAATATTTTGAAATATTTTGTAATATAGCTGTTAGGCATATGAGGTTGTTTTTAATATGTGTATTTTAACTTGTAAAAGACTCACTAAATAACTAAACTTGTATATGCATGCATGTAAAATATAGAGTAACTCATGTATATCATGATGAGTATAATGTTATACATGTGATAAGCATGCAAATAATTAAAGTAACACCTAAACGAATTTGGCACATGGTATAAGATGGGTAATAGTAACATGATAAATATATGATGATTAATATATAGACATGATAGAGAAGTAATGCATGATTAAAAAAACTAATTTGGTTATAAATAATAGGTTATTAGTATGAGGGTGTTATAGAATGAGCCTTGATTATTATACACATCGGATCCCTGTGGAGAATGATTTCAAACAGGTGATACAATCCCAAAAGAGACTCAATCCAACAATGGAAGAATAGGTGAAAAAGGAGGTACTTAAGTTGTTTGATGCAGGTATCATCTATCCTAGTTTTGATAGTAGTTAGGTTAGTCCAATCTAATGTGTGCCTAAAAAGGGGGGTATGACTATAGTGACCAGTGGAAAAAATGTACTCACCCCTACATTCACAGTGACATGATGGAGAGTGTATGTAGACTATAGAGATTGAATAATTCCACTAGAAATGATCATTTTTCTTTGCCCTTTATTGACCAAATATTAGAAAGGTTGGCGGATAACAGATTTTACTACTTTTTAGATAGGTATTTGAGGTATATGCAAATACCTATAGCCCTAAAAGATTATGAAAAGATCACATTTACATACCCCTATGGCACATTTGTATATAGGAGAATGCCTTTCTGTATTTGCAATGCCCTTGCCACTTTTCAAAGTTGTATGATTACCATTTTTCATGATTTTATTAAAAAATTCATTGAGGTTTTCATGGATGATTTTTCATATATATGGCCATCATTTTGAGACTTATTTATCTAACCTCACAATGGTTTTACAAAAGTGTGAAAAGACTAACCATATCCTCAATTGGGAAAATGTCATTTCATGGTGAGGGAAGGTACAGTTCCAGGGCATAAAATTTTTAAGAGAGGTAAAACTTTTAAGAGAGGAATTGAATTAGATAGGATAAAAGTATATGTGATTGATAAATTACCTCCCCTTACAAGTGTTAGAGGCATTAGAAGTTTTCTTGGCCATACTGGTTTCTATCGCCAATTCTTTAAAGGTTTTTCTAAAATTGCTAAGTAGATGTCAAATTTTTTTTATCAAAGATGTTGCATTTAACTTTAATGATAAGTGCTTGTAGGCTTTTAATTTGTTAAAGAAAAATTTAATCACAGCACCCATCGTACCATCATCTGATTGGAGGTTGCCATTTGAGATTATGTGTGATGCTAGTGGCTATACAGTGGGAGCAATTTTAGGCCAAATAAAGGAGAGAGTTTTTCACACCATCTACTATACAAGTCACACACTCAATAGTGCACAAGTAAATTATAGCACCATAAAGAAACAATTATTGGCAATAGTGTTTTCATTGAATAAATTTAGGCCATATCTCCTAGGTGCCAAAGTCATAGTGTGGTTTAATCATACGACTCTAAGGCACCATTTTGCAATGAAGGACTCCAAATCGAGGCTAATTATATGGGTTTTACTACTCTAAGAATTTGATGTGGAGATTAAGAATAAGAAGGAAGCATAAAATTTTGTAGTCGATTATCTATCTCGATTGGATCATGCTTATATAGAAAAGATAAATTTTTGATTTGTTTCTTAATGAACATATTTGTTCAATTTATTATCTCGAAATTTTGACCACTTGGTTTGTTGATATTGCTAATTTTCTTTCAGAAGGCTACTTTCCAAAGTACCTTACATGTTCCAAAGTACCTTACATGGAAATAAAAAAAGAAATTAAAGGTGGATGCAAGGCATTACCTTTTCGGAAACCCATATTTGTTCAAGTTATATCTCAATCAGGTACTTAGGAGATGTATTCCGAATAAGAAGCAAGTGGAAATAATGAGACAGTGTCACAAAAGAGAGATTTGAGGTCATTATGGACCAAATCACACAGTGGCAAAAATTCTACAATCAGGTTTCTTTTGGCTTTCCCTTTTAGCTGATGTTAAATCTTTTGTAGAGTTATATGATAGGTGTCAACGTGTAGGAAATATTTCGAAAAGGGATTAGATGCCCATTATTAATGTTTTAGAAGTGGAAATTTTTTATGTTTAAGGCATTGACTTTATGGTGCCATTCCAGAACACATTTAGGTTTCAGTACATCCTACTTATTGTAAATTATGTGAGTAAGTGGGTAGAAGTAATAGTTACTAGGACATATAATGATCGAGTCGTGCTTGAATTCCTTAGTAGGAATATTTTTACGAGGTTCAGGGCACTAAGGGCTATTATCAATGATGGAGGTAAGTATTTTATCAAAAAGATTGAAGAAAATCTCCCTTAAAGGGATTGTCATCATTCTTGTTGAGAAGATTAATCACAATCCAATAAGGAGAGCTATGGGTGATCCAAATTTTATTGATTACAAAATGTTGCAGAATATGAAGGTGATTATCGAGGATGATAGATTTCTAGGGAATCAGCACTTATCCGATAGAGAGACATGTCTCTTTGAAGTCACCAAAGGAAAGACCAACCCTGTAACACCCTTACAACACTGCACTATACGTATAGTGATAGATTAATTCAGATATCACATTAGAGCTACAGTTATCCGATGCACTATATCAAGCAGTCTGGTAAAATATTTTTCCAAACATCACTAAAATTCAAGAATTATAACAATAAAACAATACATATGCAATACTAATTACAGTTTATTCTTATACATATACATAACCATAATTTTAACGTTTACATTCCTATTCCTTATGATAATATACATGCCATACCTAAGCCTTGTTCTTGACTTCCATCATCCTCCTTTGAATCTTTTTGTCTTCAAAACCTGCACGCAATCACAATACTATGCGTTGAGCATTAAAAATGCCCAGTGGTGGAATACACATCCAAAACTTTCTTATCCTAAACACATGCATAAATACACAAGTTTATTTTTTCTTATATTATACTGGCATTAACCTTTTTAATATCGCTACCTTAATTACCTATCAATTTACTAAAATCGGTTATTACTATGTTTACACATTTATTTGTTGATATTTAAGTGCTAGGGTTTTATTTAGCAATACTATTACTTCACTTTTCTGATCAACCTTTTTGTCATTTCTTTTCATTACTACTATGATCTATTTATGCTTTGCTAAACTCTTCAATTAATTTTTTTAACATTACAATACCATTACTAATTAATTTGGTGCTACTATTCTTATCATTAATACTAACATCATTAACCTATACATTAACACTATCCATAACATTTCCATCCTCAATGGCCCTAACATTTTTAGACTTATTTCACTTATTGATCACATTCTGATTCAACTTATAGGCTAATCTTCCATTAACCTTATCATGACTAATTTCCAATTAAGTCCCCTTTTAAATTCCATTAATTTAAAATTTACCTTTCATTTACCAAACATCACTATTTTTTGCCATTTTTAAATAATATTCATTATACTACTATTTCTAAATTTTCGTTTCAGTCCTTTCCTTACTATTATTAATTGCAAATTACAATGTGGTCCCCAAAGTTTTCCAATTAACCTTATATTTTTTATTATTTACTCTAATAGCTCATTTTTCCTATCTTTTACTCTTAATACATTCTATCACATGTAAAATTATGATTTAGTCCCTACTTTTTACTTAAGTGGAATAATTACAATTTTAGTCCCTATTTTACCGTATAATAGGGTTCATTTATAATTTTGTCCTTTAATTAACATTTAATTTACTAAATTATAATTTGATCCTTTCACTTTTACAAAATTATGGTGGTGCTCTCTTTTATCACTTATTTACACTAATGCCACTACTTGTCCTTACTTTCATACTTAATTTCTTATTTGATATTCAATCTATCATTTAATCTCAAATATATTATTTTTATGGAAAACTACATATTGATCCCTATTGAACTATTAACTTAAATATTAAATCACTTATTTTCTATTTTATCATTTTTATCCCTTAAACTCATCATTCAGCATACATGCCATTTTTATACTTAACTTTTATTGAATTACAATTTCCCTTCAATTATAATTAATTACTTTAATATCACTAGTTGAACTTATTTATGGACTTCATTTACTATTCATTATACAAATTGCAATTTTGATTCTTAACATATTATTTTCTTTCCACTTTACACATTAATACCAATTCTTTTCATTCTTTACAAATAATTTCACTTATATTTCTTTTCCACTTGGGAATTAACCTTTATACTTTTATTCATTACATAATCATTTAAATATTCAGACATGCATTCATTCATTCAATCACTTAGACAATTATTCAGTTATTCATTTTAAAAGAATCTTTTTATTTTTGCCACACTTACCCTTAAGGCTTAATTGTTTTAACATAATTACCATTTTAATCCTTGAATCTCTTAATTCCTTTCAAATAAGTCCACTTTTGCTATTCGACTTCCAGTTCTTATTGTTCTTTACCCCTTATTCACTTTCATTGTCATTTTATTTAGGAATTTTCATTCATATATTTAGTCATTCATTTTAAGTCAATTTCTAAATTTTGCCCCTAGTATAATCCCGAAAGAAACCTCTAATTCGAATATATGCGGTGTTAACCCCATAGGTTCACAGCAGTGCACTAAGGAATGATCCCAAAGGACCACTCCACCATTTTCACTAAACAAATAACACTTCATTACAGTATGGGAGACCATCATGAATCTACCATAGTAAAACAAGTCACCATGACTTGCAACGCGGTATAGGTGTCTCTATAGCTAGACAACTATATCTTGGGCTAGATTAACTACCAGATTATTACTAATGGCAATTAATATCTATTTTTTCATTCATTCGTTTAACACATACCTAGCATCATTGTACAATTATCATTTTATAAATATACATTAACAATTTAGGATTCTTCATGATCCATATTCACTTGGATATCAATCATAACACAATATATCCTCAAATCTATGCACATACACTTTGGTGTAAATAATCACTTGCCATTTCATATCATATTAACAAACATTTCACTTACATTTATACTTATCACTACACATCATTTCTTATCACCTCTTCATATCGATAATCATTAACTACATTTAGGTTGGTAAGTTACACAACCATCATTACAATTCCATTTTAAAGTTTCATTTTAAAGTATCATTACAATTTCATTTTAAAGTTATCACTACACATATTTACTTATTTTCTACATTTACCTTTCAATAAACATTACGACATCTCAAATTCATTCTTTCCTTAATTTTTCTTATGATGACTAGATTAATTCTTAATTAACATGTTTATACATTTAATTTCCATTAAATCATCAAATATACCCTAATATCTCTTAGTATTCAATTCTGCTTCCATATTATCCATACCATATAATTTATTTCTTCTTACTTTAGGCATTTAAAACATCAATTCTAACACCTTTAAGCATATTTATAATGCTTATTTCAATTTAATGTGAATTATATACATAATTATATAACTTACATAATCATACCACTACACAAAAGTCATAGAAATTAAGGGATATTGTGTCTAGTTACCTTGATTCCTTATCTTTCACACTTATATCTTTATTTCCTTTATTCTTACCACTTGAAACACCTTCTTCTTCATGAAATTCCAAAAGTGGCCAAATACATACATCCAAAAACCACCATTAATCATGCCTAATTTAATCAATTTAATAGCATAAATTCACTTTACATACCTAGATCTATCTATTAGAACCTTTAAATCAAATTAAAAATCTCAAAATCACTTACCTCAATTTTATATCCCAACTTAACCACTTGATTATTTCTTCTTCTTTCCCTTCAACTCGATTCTAGGTGTGTTAATCAATAAAAAGAAGGGTTGAAATATGCTTTAAAAGCTTTGATTTAGTGTAATTAACAAAAGATAAAATAACAAAATTATGGAGATAAAAAGAATAGAGGTTTCAGCCAAAGCAAGAGGAAGGGAAAGGCTGAAGAACATTTTGGTCTTCTTCAAATTTTTTAGCCCTTTTATATGAGTCTCAAGTGAGCTTAGGCTTAGTCGAATCAATTGGTCTAATCCAATTCAACCTAAGCCCATTAATTAATCAATATGTAATCCTAATTTAATTCTCTCACTTTCCAATATCAATTTCTTCAAAAATTACTTCCATAATTCTTAAAATATTTACCTTAGCCTACATACAAATTTTTAACCCAATCGAAATCCATTTTTAATCTGATTCACTTAAATTTTTCTAATTAGCAAATTTTTGGTGTTACCGTAAATAACTTTTTCACTATCCAATAACTCCAAAATAATAATTAGAGCCCATCTAAAACTTTTTACAATTTTTAAAAATTATTTACTATTTTTAAAGTCTCGATCAAAGCCTTTGTCATTCGATTACTATTTAAATTGATATAATTATTTTTCTCTTACTTCCTAAGTTCATTTCTTCCAAATATTACTTCCAAAATTATCAAAATATTTTCATTAGACTCCATGAATATTTTTGGGTCAATCAGAGACTATTTTATGATATGGTTCACTTTTACTAGTCCGATAACCTAATTTTTAAAGTCATCAAAAATTAATTTTTCATTATTATATAATTATGCTCATTAATACAAGCACACCCATATTTTGGGATTATTTTTGTAAGGTCTGTATCATATTTTATAGTCCAATCAAATTGGATTAAACTAGTCATATTTTAAATTTTGGAGTGAGTCACCTTTTTTTTAATATTTATTTTATCTAACCTCATAACACCTTTTTTGAGGCCTAAACAACCTTCATTTGACCCCAAATTTGAACCATGAACTCCTGCTAACATTCTCTTTCCAATGATCAAATAAAATATTTTTGACTTTGAAAAGTACGAATCACCCCGATGTCACTATTCACATTGAAAAATACTATTCCTAACTAATCCGATATTTAGACCATTACAAACTTACTAGCAGCTGATGAAAAAGCCATCACTTCATCTTTATAGAAATATTCTACAATCATGTCAAGATTAGACATTGTCAGCTATGCAAGAAATGTTATAGCAAAGCCAAGAAGAGCTGACATCAAACATGAACCAATGTATCACTTCTATAGCCATGATACAGTCCAGATTTGACATGTATTTTCCCCCACTAACACCATAAGGATGAATTCAAGGATTACCTAACCCCTATATTTTTGAGTTTTTATTTTGTCTTTTTCTAAGGACAACAAACCTTTAAGTGTGGGGTAAGGGTATTTTGAAAATAAATCTTTGAAAACTTATTTGAAAATTTGATGGAATGTTTTGTGGGCTTGAACACTCTACGACAATTTAGAAATTTTTCTTCTGTTGTTTTCTCTTTTTATTAGTTTAATTGTGTTGAAAACCTTTTTACTTTCTTAATTTTATGTTTGTTTAATTTTAATTTCTTGTCTTATTTTTATTGTTGTTTTTAGTTTTAATTTGTAGTTTATTTGTTAATTTATCGTTTTAATTTCTTTTTATTAGCTTTTGTTTTTATTTAGTTTAGTTCTTATTTTTACTTTAGTTTCTGTCTTTTGTTGTTATTATTTACTTTTGCATTTTAGTTTAGTTTACCACGTTTTGTCATTCCTATTGTGAATAAATTTGAACTTAAAGTTAGAAGAACTTATTTAGAATCTTTTGAATAGCAAGAGAGTATTAGTTTTTTTTATTTAATTTTCTTCTTTGGTTAGTTTTGATTATATCAATATTAGTAAGTTTCCTAATAATTGTGCACTTTAGTCATGTTTGTGAAGTTTAAAAAAGCCAGTGTGTAAAGGTGATTTAGTAGGAATTGTAGAGCGCTAGAACCTTTCTCATCACCTTTCAAATCAATAAAACAACTCAAAAGTGAGACTAAGAATTGAATTCGATAAATATTTATTATTCAATCATTGAAAAATGCTTTTAGCCTACCTTTTTTGCATAATATCCTTTGTATACCACTTTTAAGCCTAATTGAGCATGCTAAAGATGTGCAAAGTTAATTTTGTTGTTACACTCTTATCAATACCCTTTAAAAATAAAAAGCCTTTATCTTACCTTTTCTAAGAACTTGCCATTTTAGGAGTAGGTTGGATGAATTTGTTAAGGGATATTCAAGTGAGTGTAGGGGTGGACTCCAAATTTTTGCAAATCTACAAATGAGGTACATTGCTAAGTTTAATATTCTTTTGAAATTATAAATTGTAGCTCCTTCTTAGTGGAATTATTGTGAGTCTCTGTATATCATTTTAGAAATGATTAATCTAGCTTTTCTTTATTTCCTAAAAAAATTCAAGTTCAAATCTATAACATCTTAATATGGGGTACTTTCTTTATAGAGGAGAAAAATTATAAGATCTTAAGCTTTTAACTGAGCTAACAGCTTTAAACTAAGAAATTATGGAGAATTCTTCTGTTTTATATTAATTCCTTGGAATAATTGTTCTACATTCTAGAGACTTGAGTTTTGGTAATGATAATGAGATTTATAAGGGCAGAGTTAGAGTCTTATTTTTTTTTATAAAAGAGTGGTGAATTAAATTAGAGAATGGCTATTCTAATTTATGCATCCTAATCCTATCTTTATTTAGCCATACCTTCACCACATTACAACTAGTCTAGGACTTAAAGATCTTATCTTGTTTAGAGTATCTTATGGCGATGACCTTCGAGTTTCAGTGCTAAAGGAGAGGCCTATATAGAGCATCTCTTAAGTTTTAAGTGCAAAATTGAGTGTGCAATCATTTGCACATGAATTCTTTTCTTGGTTGTCAGATTGTGCTGGAATTTTTGTTTAAACTATTGTAAAATTGTTTTGGCCTAGCACACACTCATCAGGAAACTAGCTAGTATGGTTTAGTTTGAAACTTTTTGATTTAGATATTCATTTAAGTGACTTCTGCTGATTGTTGTTTAAACTTTTTTGAATTTGTGTTTTCTTTATCTTAAAGTTTGGATAGGCAGGAATGTGGTCTATTTAGTTGCTCAAGGGTAAGAAAAAGCTAAGTATGGGGCATTTGATAACTCTAATTTAGTATTTATTTTTACTGTATTTTTATCTCAATTTGCATGTTTTGTGTGTTAAATCTCTTTATTTTTGCCAAAGTGGATTATTTTGATAATTATTGAGTGTTAGTGTGCTTACTAATGAAATTTTGACTTTTGTATAGAAGTTTTACTTTGGTCACAACTGGAAGTAATTGGTCTCAGCTATGACCCTTGAAGAATTCCAAAACTCATCATTTCATTGATGGTCACAACTGAGAGGAATTAGTTTCAATCGTAACTAAGGCATTTTCAAAGAACTCAGTGCAGAATTATTGACTACAACTAAGATAAATCAATCTCAGCCATAACTCATTCAAAAGTACACTTGTGACTACTTAGTCATAGTAGAGAGTAAGCAGTCTTAGTTGTGACTCACTCAGGATATTTATGGCAAAGTCTTTTTAGCACGAAAAAAGGGAGGAGATAAAGATTTTCATTTTTTTGGGTATTTTATTTAGTAGTTTTTTAGGATTTGAGAATTCTATTTAAGTGTAAACACTTTTCTTTTATTGATTTCAATAGTTTTAATATATTAAACACAAAAATTTTATTAGTTGATCATAGTTTTAGTTTATTTTCAATCATGATTTGATGAGATTGGAGAAAATAAGCTAATTCCGATTGCAAATCCAGATTTATCAATTGGGTTTAATAGTTTCTTTCTCTCGTCTCTTTATTTTATTCAATGTGTAGTGAATAGGGAACTTATTGCTTAAGGATCTATAAATCCCCATACCCATGTAAAACATTGAGCTATTTTGATATAAACACAGACATAGACACATATATGTGTATATATATATATATATATATATATATAAACAAATGTTTTATTCCTCATTGTGATTATATCAATGTTCATTTTATTCAAGTACTTTATCATTCTCTTACTTTAGATGAATAGGTTTATGCTTATTTTGAATGAATGGTTGAATGCTCTATTTTTACATGTTGTAATTGTATGTTTGATAATGATTCTAGATGATAGGCTATTAGATCTATAGTTATTTCATTGTAAATTTAGAAATTAGTGAGTAATGAATTGGTATTGGGTTGATTTGCTCCAAAATGGGAAATCAATCCATATTTAAGATTTATTATTCTTATGCTTAAGCAAGCTATTTGATTGGCTCCGAAATGGAAAATTGAATAGCTAGAGTAGTTGGCTCTGAAATAGGAAACTTAGGTATTATTGGGTCATCCACATCTAGATCATATTAATTTTATGTAAAAAATATAATTTACATTACATATAGGAAGGATTGGAGACTTAAACGGCACTTTTAGTAATTATTTCATTTTAATTTCTATTCTTAATTTTATTACTATTGGTTGCATTGCTCTTTCAATTTAATTTATTTTATTTTTTTAGTTAATTCGAGTAGATATAATTCTAATCAATAAAACAATTGGGAAAATTATTTGCACATTTAAGTAATCAATCAATTTTATCTCACAAACACAATCTCTAAGGTACGATATTTCGAGATATTAAATAAATTCCTCTATATTGCTTTATCAATTCAGTACACTTACTGAGAATGAGTTAAAAATTTTAAGAAAGTATGAAAAATTCTTTGCTTAAACCTATAAGGACATACCTAGAATTGATTGAAAAATTGTTAAACACACAATTCCTACCTACCAAGGTTATATGCCAGTCAAGTAGAAAATAATTAGAAGACTTAGGCTAGAGTGGGCTGAAAAGGTCAAGGAAGTGGTAAGGAAACCAATAGAAGGCAAGTTCCTAGTAGAGGTTCAATATCCAATTGGGTTAGCAAATGTACTCCCAATAGCCAAGAAAGATGGAAGGGTCAAAGTCTATATGGATTATAGCGATCTAAACAAAGCTTATCCAAAGGATGACTTCCCACTAACCCATATAGATGTGCTAGTAAATAGTGCTGGTGCTTGTGCCTCATACTTTTTTATGGATGGGTACACTAGGTACAATCAAATTTTAAATAAGATTCTAGATAGGATCAACACAGCCTTCATTATTAAGTGGGGTACTTATGCCTATCAAGTTATGCCATTTGGACTTAAGAATGTAGGTGCCACCTTTTAGAGGATGGCCACTAGGGTTTTAGATGACTTTATTTATAAGGAGATGAAATTATATGTGAATGACATGATGATCAAGTTGACTACCTGAAAAGGCTACTTTGAGGTATTAGAGAAGTTCTTTCAAAGGATTAATAATTATAACCTTCACTTTGACCCAATTTAGTGCATATTAGGAGTAACCTTAGGTAATCTTTACGGGCATGTAGTGAGTCAAAGGGGGATGAAGATAGATTTTAATAATGTGAAAGCCATTAGAGAGATGCCTATACTGAGATCAAATGATTTCTAGGCAAGTTTCAATACATCAGTGGGTTCATAGATAAGTTTACTTTAATTTGCAAGCTAATCATTAAGTTACTTAGAAAATACATGCAAGTGGTGTAGAATAAGGACTATCAAAAGGCATTCGACATCATCAAGGAATACCTTTTACATCCACCCATGCCGAGACTATCAAAATTAGGTAAACCTTTTATTTTGTACCTAGCCATAAAAGATAGCTCAATAAGCGCTATAATGGCCCAAGAGGATGAATTTGGGATATATTATATAGTGTACTACCTTAATAAGAAGTTCCTACCATATAAGGCTAGGTTTGTAGAGGTGGAGAAGATTTTTTTGATAGTCATCTAGGCTTTAAAGAAGTTAAGACATTATTTTCATTCCTATAGAGTGCAAGCAGTTGCCAAATAAAATCCTCTCAAATACTTAAAAGAAGTACCCTCACTCTTAGGAAAGATGGGTAGATGGTTAATTCTCTTGTAAGAATTCGACATTGAGTATATCACTAAGAAAATAATTAAAATATGATATATTATAGAGTTCCTAGCTGATGAGACATTAGAAGGGAATGAAGTGGTTTATAAGTTCCCTGATGAGGAAATTATAGCTATAATTGTGAATGTTGGCAAATGTATTTTGATGGAGTTATAAACAATAATAGTGCTAAAGTAAGAGTAATCCTAGTGACCTTTAAAGGTTACAAGTTGCCTTTAGCTAAGAAGTTGAGGTACAAAGCCATAAACAATAATACTGAGTATAAAGTTTGCATTTTTAGATTAGAAGCCTTACTAGTTGTGGGTGCAAGGACTACATAAGTTTTTGGTGACTTATCCATAATAGTTTATCAATTGCAAGGGGAATGATTAGTAAAAGAAGAATGGTTCTTACCTTATATCAAATGTCTAAAGGCTCTAAGCAATTGATTTGAAGTATGCACCTTTGGGTACATGCCTAGAGATGAGAATCAACTAGCCAATGCCTTAAGCTACTTTGCTATCAATATAGGATAACCCAAAAAGGGAGGTATAAGTCCTGTGTTTATTTTTATTTCTGATAAACTATACTTTGAAATTGATCAAGTAATGGATATTGAGGTTATTGGTGGAAAGCCTTGTATTGTGATATTTAGAACTACTTGGAGAAGTTACCATTCTCAGAAAAGCTATTAAAAAGGACAAAAGAATGATCTATAAGCTATCTACTTAGTTCATTAGTGTAGGCAGAGTGTTTTACAAAAGATAGCCTGATGGTGAAAAATTAAGTTGCCTAAATGAAAAGGGAAGCTAATAAGGTTATGGAGAAAGTACATGTTGGTGTGTGCCATGCTTATATGAATGGTTTAGCTTTAACAAAGAAGAATATAAGTTAAGGGTTTTTTTATCTTACAATAGACACAGATTGTTCTAAGTACCTAAAAGAATGTTAGTTATCCCAATAATATTTGAATTTGAGGCATTTATTAGTTTTAAAGTTGTGTAATTTTACAACACTTTTACCATTCGTTGTATGGGGTATAGACACTATAGGAATGATCCATCTGATAGCATTGAACAAAAATGGATTTACTGTGGTTTCCATTGACTACTTCTCAAAGTGGGTACATGTAGAATCTTTCAAGAAGTTAGGTGCAAGAGAAATGGCCAGGTTTATTGACAAGAATCTAATATGTAAATATGGACTTCCTTACCATATATTATCATATAATAGGTCACATTTTCAAACTAAAGCCAAGTAGATCTCCAAAAGTATTGGATTTAACATCACAAGTCTTCACCCTAGCGATCTCATGTGAATGAGGCGGTCGAGATAGCTAATGTTAGCTAGACGGTTCAGACTTACATGGATTATGCTGAGAACTTACCTTTTGCATTATAGGGTTATAAGACTACTGCTAGAACTTTGACAGGAGCTACTCCATTCTCTCTGGTTTATGGATAAAAGTTATGTTACTAGTAGAGATTGAACATCAGTCTTTAAGGGTAGCCTTTGAAGCTGAGTCTCCTAAAATAAAATGCGCATGACAAAGGCTGCTATAACTTAACCTACTAGATGGGGATAGAATGTGAGCTTATTATCACAATTAGATCTATAAGAAAATGCTAGCTCATTCATTCAGGAAAAAGGTTAGGAAGCATCCTTTGAAAAAGGGGATTTAGTGTTCAAACAGATGAGGCTAGGAGTTATTAACATTCGAGGCAAGTTTAAACCCATGTAGGATGGACCTTTTGTAGTGAATAAGTTGTTGTCTAAAGGATTAGTTATCTTAACCAAGAGTGATACCAATGCCAATCAACATCGATACACTTAAAATGTTTTATAGCAATATTGAAGAGGAAAATAAAAGAGAATAAAAGCCCTATGGGTCAAAAACAATTATGGCTTTGCAAAAATTTGGCACACCATTAGGGTAAAAACTAGTAAAAGGCATCCTAGAAAAAAATTAGAGGCCGAGAGAAAATAATCAATCAAGAAAACTCTAGAGGGCTAATTGATGATAGGAGTTATGATGATTCTCAGATTTCCATCCAATATTAGATAACTTATATTTCTGATTTTAATGTTAAATAATGATCATATGTAATGAAATCAGGTGAAAATGTCATATTTGTACTCAATGATTATTAATATATTCAAAGTATTTCTTTTGCATTCTCAAATTACAAAGTTCTAATAAAAGCAAACACATAATATTTGTTGCATCTAATCTATTGTATATGCTCAACTACTATCACCCTCCAGATATCTCAACCGATGTAACCTATTATTAATAGTTGGGTTGATAACCTGCCTATTCTACTCACCTGTAGTAGTAAAGTCACAAATAATGATCTCTAGTATGATAGTCTTCAAAGGAAGCCGAGCCCAAAGCTGATAATGACCAAATATGAAGCATATAGAAAGGACACCACCTTAGAAAGCTAGGGGGCACCTAACAATATGCCGATGCTCCCCTAATTAGCAAGCATAATGAGCAGAAATGTAAAAAGTGACTCGATACAATCCACATAAAGGAATGTATTTAGAAGGTCCACCTCTAGCCACAAAATGGATAGGAAGCCATAGGCATTGAAAATTAATGTTGCCATCTACTATAGTAGCCATTCAAATAGCCCACTCATGAGGCGAGTATAAATCATATATCCTATGTCTGGGTACATAATGCTTTAGTGAGTAAGTGCTAATCACCCTAGGAGAAAGCTCTATCAGCAATCTCAATTTCTCTTAGAATAAGAACTAAAACAAAGGTCACTCGGGTGAGTTGAATTCATCTCAAGAAAAAATAAGGCAGGGAATATATGAAAATCCAAAAGGACACATTTTAAAATAAAAAAAGCTAGTGTGTGTGATGCGCGCCAAAGCCCACTCAATTTTGAGTTGGTTCTCAATGGTTTAGTTTTAGGGTTTAAGATCGAATAAGACTCATAAAACCTAAAAATTAGCCACTTTGTAATACAAAAGGGTTTAGGTCCAGTTTTATTGTTGATGACCAATCCATGAAGGCATCTAATATGGGCTCAAAGTGGCAGGTTTCACGAAGTCACCATCTAACAAAATATTAGGAAATAAATCTTAACCTTTTGATGTCCAAATAAAGATTGGTGTTTAGAACATCAATCTTACTTGCATCTCAGTTAGGTCTTTCTTTTAATTATTATTAATCCACCATTTCCCTTGTCACATGATGCATTGTGATTAAATTTAAATAAACACATCCAAAAGTTAAGAAAGTGATAAATAAAATGATTAAATTAACAATCAAATCCACTACTTAAACTATTAAAGAGGAAAATTGTCCAGCTGAAAAAGAAAAAAAAAGATATACATAAATTACGCTACTTAATAAATTGGGAATATTAGTTCCCTCATACGTATTTACAATAAAATTCTTTTTTTGCAGGTTTTGGGTTAGAAATTAGACATTGATCTATTTTATTAAAATCCAATTAATTAAATAAATAAATATTTTAAGTGACCTTTTTATTAAATGTGCCTAAAAACTATTTTTTTTACTATGGATTACATTCCAAAAATTGAAATACATCCAAAATTGAATAAAAAAGCAAAGTACAAAAAATAGATAAAATAAGAAGCCACAAAGCAAAATTAAATAATGTGATAAATTAAATGAAATAAAAAAAGTAAGAGAAAATGAGGAAAAAGCATCTAATGGATAGCTTCCAAAATGTTCTAATCTCTCAAAAAAACAAACTCCAAGTTACGAGAAACAAAATTGCTCAAAGGAACACGAAAGCATAGAGTAATTAGTATAAAAAATAATAAAAGAATAATTAATTAAACTAAAATAATGTGAAAACACATGTTGAAATAAACATACAATATATGGGATGCCAAGCATGTTAGAACATAAGCAAAAATAACCTTAAAATATGATTAAACATGCAAAATGAAGCATACATACAAAAAATGCATAAAATAACTTAAAATACTTAAAAAAAAAGCCATAGACACTTACAAAACATGATAGATGGCCAAAAATAAGGAGTAACAAGATCAAATGAAGATGTCGCGATGTGTCATCTATCACAATGATAGATTACCATTCATCAAGTCTTTTTCCCTTCTGTCACTCAAAGAATAGACAGGAAACAACAACTCAGACCAAAAAGTAAGAAATTTAATTTAAACTCTTAAACATGCAATTCTAAGGCCCTAAAGCATGCAAAAATCAAATAAAATACTAGGTAAATAGTTAAATCACATTAAATGATAGAAAATCATGCAATTACAAAGATTTAATCAAGATCTATTCTTGCATTAATAAGAAAGCATAAAGCCTAAAATGTTATTATAACATGTTAAATGGCTTTAAATCATCATGGCTATAAAGAATACAAATGAAAAGATTAAGTAACATAAGAACATACATCATGGAATTATAAATATAAACTTAAGCAACAATATGATTTTGCTATGAATGTAGAGAGAGAAAGAGACTTAAAGCCTAGAATATTATCCTCAAGAATTTTGTTATGTAACTCTAAAAGGCAATGGTCCCAGTCCCAATCCTTAATTCAATGTTCAAATAAAGAAAAGTGTTTGTTTTTAGCATGAAAAATGTTGTTTAAAGTTGTGAATTTCTAACAAAAGAGAATTTAGTTTCTCTCTCTGAAAAATTAGCCTCCTCTTTTCCCAAGTGAGAAAATCCCCCCTTTTTAAAACCTTAAAATTTTCTTTAAATCCCTAGAGAGGAGTTAGCGATTGACTTTAACTCTAAACCCTCCAAAATTGGAAGTTTTAAACCCCTAAATCAACCCTAAACCCAATTTGGACTTCAACTAGATTTTCAAAACTGGAAAATGTGGAAAATCTAGAGAAAATCCCCATAGATAGGCATCTATAGTTGATAGATAATCATCCCCCATATAATTCCTAAAATTCACAAAAGTACCCTTAAATTTGACATAGACCTATTTGGTTGTGACTCATTGACATATGACTTCCTATCACCAATACCAGCCATGACCAATCTTGGATGGCCTAGACAGGGACATCTACTTAGAGATGCCCTAAAGAAAATATCCATAGACACCCATCTCTTCTTTACAGATGATTGTTTTTAATTAATAGAGTGTTAAACTTTAAGCTTTTCTAAATCTTTTCAAAACTATAGGAAAGAGGAAGTTAAAACCCACAAACATACTTTATAGAATTATTAAAATTAATGCCAAAAATTAGGAATTGTGCTTCATATAAAAATTATAAATGGTTCCTCATCAAGAATTAACCATGATCTAGGCCGCCTCTAGTCATAGTGTCTATAGTCACCCCTAATTTTGGGAAACTTGTGCCTATGTGAGCCAAAATTCAGAGTAAAAAGATAAAAGATGCATAACTAAGGTAAGGAATTTCTTATTTATTAAGACACATACCATCTCTACTTGAAAAGACATATACCATCTGAGGCAGTGAATATCTAGTTGGGTAGTTACTGCCAATTTATCGATGTGTTAAACCTTAGCTAGGCAGTTAACATCAGGTTGTTGACATGTTAACTCTCTTTTGGTTAGGTAGTTACCGTTAACTTGTCAACATGTTAACCCTTTGTTGACTAACTAATTAGCACCAACTTATAAGCATGCAGAATCCAGAAGATTTATGTGTATTTAATTAGCGCTAGATTATCGGTATGCTAAATTAGATAAGGTCATTGATTGGTTAATGCCATTTGTTAATATGTCTAACCTTGCAGTTGCGTGGTTGCTACCCTCTATCTACATAACTAACCTTGTCATGGTGGTTGACACCATCTATACACATGTCTACCGCATCTTGAATCAATATTCTTGTTAGAAAATTTTGGTAAATATGCATTTATAAAGAGTTACTAGTAGCATGTTTTATAGCTTACTTCTCATCCATAGATCTACCTTGGAGACACTACAACATAATTTTTTCCCTTATCATTGGAAGTTGGAACAACCTTCTGGACTATTCCTCTTTTATGTGCTTTAGTTTTATGTTGTGATCCTGGCTTTTAGTGTGCTTCAATTTTATACTATGATATTGGCCTTAGCCATGTGGACCAATTATTGGTGAAGTGTTCCACTTTGTCTTTAGCCATGCGGATCAACCACTAGTGAAGTGTTTTGCTTTATCTTTAGCCATGTGGATGAATCTCTGGTAAAGTGTGTCACTTTTGTCTTTAGTCATATGGATCAATCATTGTTGAAGCATTTAACTTTTGTCTTTAGCCATATGGATCAATCACTGTTGAAGTGTTTAACTTTGTAACCCTTTTATCAGTTCAATAATTCCCTTGTTTAAAAGAGATACAAAGGTTTATAACCTCCCTTTAAATTCTTTTAAAGTTAGAAAAAATCTACACTTCTATTTGCTATGCATCTTTTTTTATTCCAACCTATTCAGGTCACACCTTGTAGTGTTATAGGTGTCTTAGAGCAGTAACAAAGGAAGAAGAATCATCACAAACTCTTGGCAATTCACCAACAACAAACACTTTATCCTTTTAATCTAGCTTGGTGCAGGTATCATCAATAAGCTCTTCCATTCCATAGGCAAACAATATGGCATCTATAGGTTTTGATACTTTTTAATGATTGTGTCTCTAATATAAAGAAAAACATCATCACCGAGGCTGTCTATAAAAATTGTTTGTAAGATTTGGAATACATGCCTCTCAAAAGGGCTTTGGTACCTGGAAGAAGGCGTAGCATTAGTGTCTTGTTCACTTTCTATAAGTGTGTAATTGAGTTTTAAAAGACTTATTATTTTTAGTCATCCTTGGTCAAATATGGTCAATTTGTTTTCATCATTTACTTGACATTATTATTTTTTTGGTCATTTTCCCTTTTCTATTTTTGTTATCTTTCCCCTTTTATTGCCTTTGTTATTTATCTTAGTCTTGAATTAAATAACATAAAGATAAAAGCAATAATAATTAAAAGCAAAACAAAATATAAATGTAAATACAAGTCATCAATTTTTATATACATTAAAAAGCCAAAAGGTTTTAAACCCCCTAAATAAACAAATAGTTAAGATGGACCATGAGCCCTACAGTATGATGTTCCATAATGTAAATGGAAAGTTAATGGTCTAATAGGTTTAGGTATTACTACTAGCTATTGTGGTAATGGTGGCTACTCCTATAGTTGCAGGAACTAAAACTCAAATCATGGTAGTGCAGCAAATAGTAGTTACAGAATCTATACGATCACCTCAGCTAAGTGATCTAAGCTTTCTCCTAAACCTATGACTACTCGAGTGTGCTTCTCCAAATACCTCCTAAGATCATCTTTCAGATTCTTGATGGAGGCTCTTAATGCCTCTTCAATCAAGATCATAGCATCCCTAGCTCTGAACACCTCTCCCTCAATGCGACCTATTTGCTCTTTAACCTGAGTGATGGAATCATTAACAATCTGCAGGACTTCATCAAACTTCTTCCCTACCACTACTAGGTCTACCCATATACCCTGTATGTCAGGCTGGTACTGAGTCTACATAGATTGTATGAGGGCTAGGATGGACTACATGGTCTGATCCTGCCACTGAATGCCATCCTCTATGGTGCCTAGCCTCCTAGAAATGTCATCAAATAGGAGCACTTAAGGAGGTGATGTCAATTCTTCTAGTGGTAAAGAAATAGATGTGGAGCCTCTTGGGTTACCATATAGACTAAACCTCCTATATAGTAAGGAAGGAGAGAATCATGGTCATGTGGGATAATATATCATTGGAGGTACTGCTAGTGGAGGCGAACGGCCAAGTAAGCCATTAAGATCCACCGTCATATCCATCTCAAAATCAATATCTCTATCTACCCCTTGAGACCCATATTACTCATCGTGTGGAGGTTGATCGGGTTAGGCAGGTCGTGCTGAAGGTTCCTTATTCTCCTGGCCTTAGCCCTCTACTTGTGACTCTAGTATAACAGGGTGGTAACCTAAAAACCACACTTGTTTTTGGAATAGTCAATAATCTATACTAGCCAGTGCACTTGTAGATCAACTCAATCATCCTAAAAATAAGGGCCATTTGTAGGTCTTATCTTCCTCAAATGAAGGCTTGATGGTGCTCTTATCTTCCCCCAGTTGCAATAATAGACGAGTCACCACTCCCCTTGTATAAATCTTTATGTTAACTATATGGCTACTTTGACTAAGGTAAAAATGATCTCATGGTTGATATCCACTCTCCTACAACTATGCATAGCCTACAAGAAAAAGATGTCAACTGCATTGATCAACCTAAGATTGTCGATGCAACAAAGATATGATGTAGTGAGAACCCTCTGAATGTTTATGCATTCTAGAGTAGCTAATATAGTGCTATTGGCCATATCCGGATGATACACGGCTCTTAGGAGTTGGATATCTACCCAACGTTATTTCTTTAACCCCCTTTCTAGGGTTAAGACATTTACTCTGATAGGTAAGTCTATAGCTTGTATGAATCGATGTTGGCTAATGTTGTATTTGATATCTCAAACCCAAAAAGCGATAATGCCCTCCTCCATATCCAATCACTAAAACCCTCTATAATGTATGGTCGATAGGAACTCTCTAGTCACCTCGAGGTAAGTGGACAACAACTGTTAATAGCTGATCTACCTCCCCTACCATATCCACACTCTCTAGGAATTAGTAGGACATTAACTAGCTGGTCTGATACTAGATCTGAGACAATATGGTGTATTGATGCAACTTCTCTATCGACATCTAATCAGGGGTCGGTTGAGCAAATGTAGCACATGCCTTATGATGTAGAGCCATCTACAAAAGGTAAAAAGTTAGTCTTTATAAAAATGACTTGTATTGCAAGTAATTAAATTTACAAAAATTTTATTAAAATTTTGACAACATATTGATTTATACCAGACTAGCCAATTTGTATTGAAATGAGCATTGAGCGCCACAAGACATATCGCAAAATCCTAGACCCATCAATAGGTGTCTAGCATATATGTATGACAATCGAGAATTTAAAATTATAAATTATTCACAAAGATTCTAATAAAATTTTGCTAGCATTTCTACTAGAAATGTGCCTACCTACTATATCAATAAAACATTTTAAAAGGCAACAAAAAATTATTCTCTATTACTTCAATAGGGCAAGGCAATAGGTTTATTTCTTTTTTAATCATTTATTCATTTTAAAACAGCCACCTCCAAAACTGATCTAACTACAATTTGTCAATGAGGCATAATTAACAATTAAAAATTAATCTACATAGATAATTATTCAAATTTAAACTATATCAAGCCTAAAGCACAATGTAGTCTAAAAAATCTAAACATCAAATCTTACAATTCTAAAATTTGAAGACATCTTAAATTTCATATATTTTTTTTATCAATGTATATTGAATCAAAGGGATATGAGTCAACAATATTCATAGAGTCAAGCCAAATAGATTCCACAAGTAGTAGGCCTAAGCAAATAAAATAATAAAGAAAATTGACTAACAAAAATAAACTTAGCTCTTCTAGTCATCCTAATGGCATTTAAATAAAAAAAATAATAAAATAAAATAACAACTAAGTAAAAAAGAGATGAATTAAATTAAAAAAAAAAACTTACTTGAAATGTGAAGAAATGGGTATTTAAACAAAGCAAGAAAACTCAAAATAAAAATAATCCCATCATACGTGCTGACCCCGTGAGAAGTTTGGAGTTGATGATGCATAAAACAATTGAGAAATAACAGAGAAATAGAAGAAAAACCAAGAAGAAAGCTTAAAGCATGCATTAATGGCAATTTTAGGGAGAGAAAAAGAAGAAAAGAAGTAAAAAAGAAAAAAAAGGTCCATAATTGAAATTTTGATGTGACAAACGGGCAAGGCATCTATCACGAGCGAGCGACAGGTGCAAATTATATCCCGTCTATCACTCCTCCTTTTTAAAAAATTAAATTATCTTTTTCTCATTTTTTATTTTTCCCTTTCCCTTTATTTTTTTATCTTATCTTGCCCTAATAAGGTATTTTACAACCAATTAATTTACATTATTTACATACATTTAACTAATTTATTTATTATTATTTTTTACTTTTTATTTTTTATTTTTTCTAAAAAAATTACTTCTTAAACTACAAACTCCCCAAATTTTTAAATTTTTGGAGAACTTTAGTAATGTCAGTATGTTTTTGACATTACCTGTAAAAATAAAGACAAAATGGATGAAAAAAATGTATGTGCAATACATGAACCATGCCAAATATGAAGAGACATATTTAAGTGATCTAAGAGTGACAGATAGGCAGATCATGAGTTGCTCCTAAGGGATACCCGCTTGTCAAGTCCTCCCTATAAATAGTTATCCTTTTATTTGCATTTAGTTCCTTGACTCTCTACCTACCTAGTGAATCTTCGCTTTTAGGTATTCCTTTTCCTTTTTCTCCTTATTTTTCTTCTTTCTATTTCTTTTTTATTATTTTTTTCTTTTCTTTCTTATTCTCTCTTTATTATTTTTATTTCCCTACTTTCCATTTA
Source organism: Excoecaria agallocha (assembly GCA_037975025.1). NCBI lineage: Eukaryota > Viridiplantae > Streptophyta > Magnoliopsida > Malpighiales > Euphorbiaceae > Excoecaria > Excoecaria agallocha. The sequence continues at coordinate 26,635,575 of CM075822.1, forward strand.
TTATAATTCTTTTATTTCTTGGACAAAGACCACTCAAATATCTCATCATGTCAAATTGGGCCATAAATAGACTTCATCAATTATTAAACACCCTAAAAGCCATGAAAACCTTATCCTACCTACCTGGTCCCCTTTTGAGGTGGGTGAAGCCTGATGCTACTCTAATCTTATCCATTACTTGATATTACGATCTTTGATTTCATGTCTTCCACTTCACCTACTAAGAGTTATGACTTCTAAGTTAGGAGTTTGTCGAGATCTTAGGCCCAAAACACTCTCTTGTGACTTTACCTTATGTGCCTCATAGTGTGGTCAATTACTCGAGAGTGGTGGCATATACTTTAGGCATCCTTCCCTCCACTGCTAGTAGATTAGTACCTAGAAGGGAGCCCTTTTCATTGAAGTTATTGCTTGATGCTGTATTTAAGTTACCCGAGAACCACAAATGCTAGATTAGTGTCATCTTATTATGTAGCTTTGCATGATGCCTGATAGTGACTCCTAATAGTGGGGGATTATTAGTTATTCCGTGTCTTAGAGGGGATACGCCATGGGTTGGCCCCGTTTGCTCTTATTATAGTAGAGACTATTATGGGTCTGGATGTTATATCTGTTGCATCTCTTTTGGGTTTTCACACTAGCTTTTCATATCAGAAATTGCGTTCTTTAAGATTATCACATATTTCCTTTGCCTTATTTTTGCCTGTGATAAATCCAACTCACCAGCAGCTTTTTTTTATTTTTTTTTTCAAATCTAGTTATAGAAAAGGCTAAAGCTGATGAAATGGCCTCTTTAGTAATTACAACTTGGGTTATTATTCATGTAGATGAAAGATGTATGACTTATTCTTTTTTTACAAAGGAGTTATTTGGTTGAAGTTTATGGCAAATGATCAGATTACCTTTTGGTGCCTAATGAGATCTATTTACTATATGACCAAGTATTGACCTTCGATTTGTATTCCTTTAGGGCTCTATTGATCTACCTTCTGAAGGAATATGACATGGTATGAACATGGCAATCACGCAGCGAAAAAACAACAAAAACGATCATACATGCCAAATAATTCCATGACAATAATCGAAACATGCAATTTTAGGGTTTTAAAACTTACAACTTTGGATGCCTTTTAAAACTTGAGTTTGGTGATGACCAGCAACCGAGATGACTTTATCAACCTTAGATCTTGATCACCAATGCCAAGGAACAGCCTTTTACGCCACTCCCTCTATTCTCACACACACAATTGCACCGACGGCTTAAAATAGAGGTTGCTAGCTCTCTTTTAATGTGTTGTGTAATGGCTATAGTTTGAAGCTACAAAATTTGATTTTGTACTTCTCTTAGGTTGCTATTACCACCCAAGATCACAAGAGAATGAGGAACAATCCTTTTTCCTTGTGAAAATTGGCCAAAAGAATATTATGAGAGAGAGAGAAGAATTCACGCCAAGATCTAGAAAAAGGGTTTCACGTTTTTTCTCTTAGGTATCCTTAGGGTTTTATTTCTTTTATATATATCCTTATCTTTTGGCAAGTGTTTGATTTGAACTTTACTATCTCAAGATAATTAATTCAATCTCAATCACTTCCTAAAATAAGTAATATATATTGATTTAGACTCCTTTGAATTTAAAATTCAAATTTGAAATAAAACACAAGACATTTAATTAAATAAAATCACTTAATAAAGATAATGAGCATGTGCCGAAATTCCTTGATTTTCATCTTGGAATTTCGGTCACTCCTTATATTATTTAAATGATTTAATTTAATTTAAATTCTTTTAGGCTTTAATACTGAATTAACTTAATTAATACAAGATAATTAATTAATTGAAATTAAACCTTGTGGGCTGAATTTTTCTCTCTCATGGCCTAAGGTCCAATAGCATTTATGATGCCCATTACATACATTAATTTGACTTTAATTAAAAGCCCAAATTAATGCCCAATACTTTATTTAAATATTTTAAGCCTTATGCTTTGTGTGCGATCCTATAGGTCCATTTAATGTTGGTAATGAACTAATGAATTAATTCAAAGGCTATATATATTCTCTAGCAAGATATTATAGCATTCCAAATTAAATGAAAATGCATATGGCATTTAGTGACCTAATGCAATTTTGCATAGTTCCTTACCCATAAATATCATAATTAATATAAGGCATGGAACTAGTCATCCTTATATATTTTAATTCCTTTCTTGATATTCCAGTGACACTGAACTCTCAGATAAATAATGATTACTCATTATTTCATCTCGGTATGGCCATACACTTCTCAGTTCACTAATCAAGTGGCCGGTGATATTTTCTCTCTTATCGAGAGGGGTAATCCCTTTACTTCTCTCATGCTCTCTAACATGAATCAATGCATACCCAATCATACCCGTACTTGTCACTTTGTTACGAGCACGTTAGGTGTATGTCAAAGCACACATTAATTCATAAAGAGTTTCATAGAGATTTTAGGTCTAATAACTCCGATACAAAACTTGCATATGAGAAACACTTATGACTTGTACCATGTAGTGTTCTCATGAGCGGATCGAATCCAAATACCATGTTCTTTAACATGTATCTATGATCTCTGATTGACACTCTTGTCCTAATGATCCGTAAGACAGAACTCATAATATCAGAGAGAGCATACTAGTCTTAATTCATTGTTATTCCCATAACAATGACTAACTAGGGATATTTAGAATGATGTCTCATTTGTTTCAAGGTCTTACAACCATGTGCCTCACACATGATAACTTAAACCGAAACAACATTCTTGGATAGTTTCATCAATTGATATGCACAGGAATACAATGGATAAAATAAATGCCTCATTTTATTAATTAAAGTGTTTTATTACAATGCATTGGGGCTAGGGCTTACACTAACAATCTCCCACTAGCACTTGTCCCAATTGGGCATAGCCCTAAGATCGAACACTCTCAAATGAGCTTCGTGCAGATTTAGACGCAACTGTTTCGTCAAAGGATCTGCTACATTGTCTTCACTTGCTATCTTGCTAACCTTGACGTCCCCACGATCAATGATTTCTCTGATCAAGTGGTACCTCCTAAGTATGTGTTTGGATTTCTGGTGTGACCGGGGCTCCTTTGCCTGTGCAATGGCCTTGTTATTGTCATAGAAAATTTCTAATGGATCTAGGATGCTTGGGACCACTCCTAATCCAGAAATGAAATTTTTAATCCAAACAGCCTCTTTTGCAGCCTCACTCGCTGCAATATACTCAGATTCTATAGTTGAGTCGGCAACGGTCTCTTGCTTCGAGCTTCTCCAGCTGACAGCACCACCGTTCAAAACAAAAACGAATCCAGATTGCGATCTAGAATCTTGAGTGCTGGTCTGAAAAGCAGCATCAGCATAACCTTGTATGACGAGCTCTTATTGACCACCATACACCAAGAAGTGATTCTTCGTCTTTTGCAGGTACTTCAGAATCCCCTTTACAGCAAACCAGTGTTTTTCACCAGGGTCTTGCTGAAACTTACTAGTTATACTTAGTGCATGAGCAACATCCAACCTAGTACATAACATAGCGTACATGATAGATCCAATAGCAGATGCATATAGGATTCTACTCATGTTTTCCCTTTCCTCTTTGGTTTTAGGGCACTGTTCTTTAGTCAAAGGAACTCCCAAAGCCAAAGGTATGTACCCTTTCTTTGAGTCTCCCATACTAAAATGCTTTAGTACTTTGTCTATGTACTTTTCTTGACTTAGTCCTAAAAGCCGATTCGATCTATCTCTATAGATTCGAATACCAAGTATTGTCTCGGCTTCACCTAAGTCTTTCATTAAGAAACATTTTCCCAACCATTGCTTAACCTTTTGCAATGTTGGAATATCATTCCCAATGAGAAGGATGTTGTCCACAGATAGGACCAGAAATACTACTATGCTCCCACTAACCTTCTTGTACACACAAGGCTCATCTTCGTTCTTGATGAAGTTAAATTCCTTGACAACCTCATCAAAACGAAGATTCCAACTTCGAGATGCTTGCTTTAATCCATAAATGGATTTTTGAAGCTTGCAAACCTTCTTAGGATGCTTGGGATTGACAAAACCTTCAGGCTGTGTCATATACACATCCTCAAGTAAATTTCCGTTGAGGAAAGCAGTTTTGACATCCATTTGCCATATCTCATAATCATGATATGCAGCTATGGCAAGCAAGATCCTAATGGACTTGAGCATGACTACAGGCGAAAAGGTCTCGTCATAGTCTACACCATGAGTTTGTCGAAAACCTTTTGCTACTAGTCTACCTTTGTAGGTCTTATCAGCTTTGAGTTTGAATAGCCACTTGCATTCAATTACCTTAGCACCTTCCGATGGATCAACCAAGGTCCAAACCTAGTTATCGTACATTGATTGCATCTCAAATTTCATGGCTTCAAGCCAATTTTCTAAGTCTGGGCTCTCAATAGCTTCTTGGTAGGTAGTAGGATCCTCACGATCTACTAACTCAATAGTGTCACTGTCAGTGATTAGAAATCCATATCTCTCAATCTCCTGACGTACCCTACTGGACCTTCTAGGTTCTTATGTAATGGGTTTTTGTTCCACAAATGGTTGTGAACTTGATCCCATTTCCAACTCATTCTTTATAGGAGTTTGTGGCGCTTGAATTTCTCCAAGTTCTACTTTACTCCCACTGTCTTTCTTGAGAAGGAACTCCTTTTCCAAGAAAACAGCCTTGCGAGCAACAAATACTTTGTTCTCGGCTTGTGAGTAAAAGTCGTATCCCTTTGTTTCTTTAGGATAACCCACAAACAAGCAAACACTGGATTTGGACTCTTGTTTGTCAGATGTTAATTTCTTAACATGTGCTTCACAACCCCAAATCCTGAGAAAAGACATATTCGGTTCTTTCCCAGTCCATACCTCGTATGGTGTCTTTTCAACTGCTTTAGTTGGAGTACGGTTTAATAGAAATGCAGCAGTTTCTAATACATAACCTCAAAAAGAGATAGGAAGATTAGCTTGACTCATCATGGATCGAACCATGTCCAACAGAGTTCGATTTCTCCTTTCGAACACACCATTCCATTGTGGCTTTCTGGGAGGAGTGAGCTGTGAAATAATACCACACTCTTTTAGATGATTGTCAAACTCTTGGCTTAAGTATTCGCCACCTCGATCTGATCGAATGGCTTTTATACTTTTGCCAAGTTGGTTTTCTACTTCGTTCTTAAACTCTTTGAATTTCTCAAAAGTTTCAGACTTGTACTTCATTAGATAGACATAGCCATATCTACTGAAATCATCTGTGAATGTCACGAAGTAGCTAAAACTACCTCTAGCATGTGTACTTAAAGGTCCACATACATCGGTATGTATTAGTTCCAATAAGCCATTAGTCCTCTCACCTTTCTTATTAAAAGGACTCTTTGTCATTTTTCCATGCAAACATGGCTCGCATGTGTCATAAGACTCTAGGTCGAATGACCCAAGCACTCCAGTTTTGTGGAGTCTTGAAATGCGTTTTTCGTTTGCATGTCCTAAACGACAATGCCAGAAGTAAGTAGGGTTCAATTCATTTGATTTAACCCTCTTTGTATTAATATTGTATATGGACTCTTTGTTTTGTAAATCAAGGATATAAAGACCATTTTGCAACATGGCATTGCCATAAGAAATGCCTTGGCGATGAATATGAGCATTGCCATTTTTAATAACAAAATCAAATTCATCATTATCCAAACATGAGACTAAAATAATGTTTCTGCTCATAGCAGGCACATAATAACAATTATTCAAAACAATACAAAGTCCGGAAGGTAAAGTGAGGTGATAGTCACCTATCTCCATGGCAGCAACTCGTGCTCCATTCCCCACACGGAGGTCCACTTCATTCTTCCCAAGTAACCGCCTATTTCTTAGCCCCTGCACATTTGAACAAATGTGAGAACCACAATCGGTATCCAATACCCAAGTGGTAGAAATAGAAAGGTTAATTTCAACAACAAAAATACCAGAACTGAACGCCTTGGCTCCATTCTTCTTTTGTTCTTCCTTGAAGAGAGCACAATTCTTCCTCCAATGCCCTATCTTGTTGCAATGGAAGCAAGTGCTCTCACTCTCTTTGAGTTTCTGTGCCTTAGGCTTAGATTGGGCCTGAGGTGCACTCCCACTTGACTTGAACCGAGCCAGGTCATTCTTGGGTTTTACCTTTCCCTTTCCCTTAGTGGGTCCCTTCTTAATGCCCCCTTAAACCATCAATACGGAATTAGTCTTTCGAATGTTCTTTTCAACATTCTTAAGCATCCCATGAAGCTCAGTGACTGATTTGTTCATTACATGCATGTTATAATTCATCACGAATGGATCATAATCATCAGTCAATGAACCTAAGATCAAGTCAGTAGCCAATTCCTTTGGCACTAGTACCTCAATCTTCTCAAGAGTATCAAGATACCCTTTCATCTTGAGTACATGGGTACTAACAGGAGTACCCGCAGCCATCTTACAAGAAATTAAGGCCTTTGTTGTCACGAACCTCTCGTGACGAGCTTGCTCTTGGAACATCTCCTTGAGGTGCACCATGATTGCATAAGCCTCTTGGTCCATAAATTGCTTTTGCAAGTCAGGCACCATAGTGGCCAGCATCAGACAGGTCACATCATTGGAGTCGCTCTTCTTGGTCTCAAAAGTTTCCTTTTGAATCGCAGAGGCGTTCCTGTCAGGTTCTTCAAGCAAGGGTGCATCCAAAACATACGACTTTTTCTCTTACTTAAGAACTATTCTTAAGTTTCGAGACCAGTCTATAAATTGGAGCCATTCAATTTGTCCTTTTCAAGTACCGATCGCAATGAGAAATTGTTATTTGAAGATGCCATTTTCAATCTACAATAAAATTTAGCAAGATTAAATGAGGTCTTATTTATGATCCCACAAACCGAATTAATATCCCTTTAAATAATTCGCGTTAGTGATTTAATGTGGGCTAAGATCCACTTTTCACAACAACTTATTAGTCAAGCTGAGCTTGTACACCTAATAAGTTAAGTTACTTAGGTAGGAAAAACTCCAATCATGTCTCGTACATGACTCTTGGATCAAATGGGCTAACATCTTAAGATGTTATAGCACAACCCATTTATTAGTTGCCTAGGTCCGGGCATCCCTTTCCATGTTAAGTCCAACCTATATTCACAACCCATGCCTCACAAAGATAATCGGGCGCATCTAGGACTCCTAGTCTACGTGACCGATGATCGATGCCTTAACATGTTTCGAATTAGGAAGGCAACTTTGTGACTTACTATTTTTAGGGATTCATTTTATTATGGCTTACATGGCATACACTTTGTCATCCATACATAGCATGCATATATATAATTGCATAAAGTAAAGCGTGACAAACATGGGCCCAAAAACCTACAACTAAGATTCTATACTATTACATAAGAATCTTCGAGTTGGGCTTCTCCACTCCGGTGGGCTTCGTCTTGATTTACAAAGTCTTCAAATAAATTCTATTCTAAGAAATAAATGAAACTTTTACAATAAAATATAATGGCACGCAGGCCATATTTAATTACAAAAACCCAGGGCCCATGAATGCACCATGCATATCCATTCATCACACTAAACAAGCAAATAAATATACATAACATTCATGGATCAAACAAAGTCCAATTTTAATTAATTTAGCCAAGCCCATTAATGGAAATTGTGTACTTGAACCTTTAAGAGATGACCCCGTGATGGGCCTGGGCCGAAGCGCAATGGACTAAATCCTCTTATTGAATAAGTTCTCTTAAAAGCCCAAAACACAAACTAGTTAGATTTGTGCCATAAATCAACTCTAGTATAATTTCCAATTTTGCCATTTTTAATTTTATGTCATACAGCCCATAAACATTAAAAATACATATAATATGTGCTAACATGAGTTAAAAATATAAAATCATGAAGAACACATATATAGTACACGGCATTCATGCAAAAAACAAACAAACAACAAAAACTAGTTGTTTAATGCTTATGTAATGCCATAAAATGCACAAACATTTAAATCAATTTTATGAGTAATTTAATAATTTAAATAAGTCTATAAATATTGATTTAATATTCTGTACCAATCTGATCTAAATGTGTTTTTACCATTTTAATCAAAACAAAACAAACAATGTTGATTAAATATGTAACAAACACAAACTAGTCATGGTTTTAAGTGATTTTAAAATTAATCAATTAAATTGTCATGGACCAGAATTAAAACCAAATTTAAAATATGTCCAGACCTGATAATAAATCTTTAAATATCACTTACAAACATTCCAAAATCGTTTTTACATTTAATATTGAAAACTAGTTGTTAAACTAACAATTAACGTGCCAAAATGCACCTAGTTTTAATATTAACATGTACCATCAAGTATTAGCAATTAAATCTGACCATTAATAGCTCCTAGAAAATTTTAGGACAGTATATTAATATGTCATATTAATTATAATACCTATCTAATCAATTAAAATCGTTTTTACACCAAAACAATGCAAAAAACTCAAAACAGAAAATTTCAGATTTGCATGTTTTCATAATGACGATTTTTAATTAATTTTTTCATGCATCTAAAGCACTAAAGTAAGCATGTTTAGGCTCTGATACCACTGAAGGAATATGACATGGTATGAACATGGCAATCACGCAGCGGAAAAACAACAAAAACGATCATACATGCCAAACAATTCCATAACAAGAATCGAAACATGCAATTTTAGGGTTTTAAAACTTACAACTTTGGATGCCTTTTAAAACTTGAGTTTGGTGATGACCAGCAACCAAGATGACTTTATCCACCTTAGATCTTGATCACCAATGCCAAGGAATAGCCTTTTACGCCACTCCCTCTATTCTCACACACACAATTGCACAGACGGCTTAAAATAGAGGTTGCTAGCTCTCTTTTAATGTATTGTGTAATGGCTATGGTTTGAAGCTACAAAATTTGATTTTGTACTTCTCTTAGGTTGCTATTACTACCCAAGATCACAAGAGAATGAGTGTAAAAATCATTAGGCAAATGGTTAAATCACATTAAATAATATAAAAGCATGCAATTAAAGAGTTATTTATGCCTCAATGGAAAAGCATAAAGCCTAGTATGTTATTCTAACATGTTAAATGGCTTCAAATAATTATGGCAACACAAAGAATACGAATGAACAGATTAAGTAACGTAAGAACATATATCATGGCATTATAAATATAAACTTAAATAACTACATAAGCATGCTATGAATGTATAGAGAGAAAGACTTAAAGTCTAGAATATTACCCTTAAGAATTTGGTTTCATAACTCTGAAAAGTCGTAATCCCAATCTTGATCCTTAATTCCACATTTTAATAAAGAAAATTGTTTTTTTTAGCATGAAAGAATGTTGTTTAAAGCTATGGATTTCCAAGATCAGAGAATTGAGTTTCTCTCTCTTCAAAATCAACCTTCTCTTTTCCCAAGTGAGAAAATCCCCTTTTGAAAACCCTAAATTTTGTTTTAAATACCTAGAAAGGAGTTAGAGATTTGGTCTAACTCTAAACCCTCCAATATTGGAAGTTTTAAGCCCTCCTAAATTTTCATTAAACCCAATATGATCTTCAACTAAAGTTTCAAAACTGAAAATGTGGGAAATCTAGGGAAAATCCCTACAGATGTGCTTTTGTAGTTGATTGATGATCGTCCCTTACATGATTCCTAAAATTCATGAAAATACCCTTTTAAATTAACCTGAACCTATTTGTTCATGACTCACTGACAAATGACCATCTGTTACTGACATAAGAAATTTAAGGTTTTTAAAACTCTAGGGTAACTTGTAGGTTGCCACCAATTGTACTAAAGCCACGAGAGGATGGGGTTTATGATCATATACCTCAGGCTTAAGCAAATCAGCCATAGTAGCCTTCACAATATGATCCTTATAAACCACAAGGGGCAAATATAGATATAGAGATGGAGATGGACATAAGAGTAGACTTGGATGACCTACTTAGTGACTCACCTCCACTATTGGCACCTTCACAGACATAGTCTTTAGTATTACCATAACCCTTACCTCTTCAAGTACCATAGCAATATTTGGACCCAATACATCCACCTTTAGGGCTCTACTACAATCTCAGCCTATGCCACCTCCTATAGCACCACCATCAAGTGATGTTTCTAGGAGGTTAGCCATCTTGAAGGCATCAATATAGGTTATTTAGTAACATTAGCAACAAACCATATAATCCATCCCAGGCCCTTTCTAGTCTATGCAGACCCAGCATCAGATTAACAAATAGGGGATCCTTGCAGCTTTAGCAACAGTAATGTAGAGATTTAATAAGTCACTATAGGTAGTGAATGATTCACTCATAAGCATTAGGTAGCAGATAAAGCGTATTGAAAAAGAGGCCCCCAAGGGTAGAGAGGTAGTGGTTATGATTGATGAGGCATTAAGAGCCTACATCAAGAACCTGAGAGATGACCTTAAGAGATATTTGGAGCAGCATTCACAGTTTGTCTCAGACCTAGGGGATAGCAACAATCATTTGGTTAAGGTGATCGCATAAATTCTTTAGCCACTATCTGCCACACTATCGAGATTTGAGTTTTATTTTTTACCACCACAAGAGAAGCGGGTAGCACCACAGGGGCCTGTAGCACCACCTAGATCTCCTAGACCATCAATTTTTCGACCACCATTTAGGCCATCACATCGTAGGGCACCTGGCCTATCTCAATAGTTTTAAATTTTATTTAGGGTGTTTACAAACCTTTTGTTTGTTTGTTTTGATGTATATAACAAACTTTATGATTTTTATTTACTTTTATATTTCATTTTGTCCTTGATTATTCTTGCATTCTTCTTGATCTTTATTTACCTTAAAAATACAAAAAATGACAATATAACGAAGATAATAATAATAAAAAAATAAAAATAGAAATGATCGAAAAGGTTGAAATGCCTAGGCCAAGAATAATAAGAGATTATGCTACGCCCAGGTGGAACTAAAAACATTGAACTATTACGTTATTTAGATATGTGTAGTTCGAGTTAAAGCGAACCACTATTATGATGGTTCAAGGAAACTAGTTTTCTGGTTTGAAATTAAAAAATCCTACTCAACACCTAGATATATTTTTAGAAGCCAGTTAACAGATGCAATTCGGTTGAAATTATTTCCTTTCACACTTATTGGCAAAGCAAGATAATGACTTCAGATGTTACCAAGCCAATCTATATGGATATAGGAACAATTGCAGCATAAATTTTTAATGATATTCTTTCCTCTAATAAACACAGTAAGTATTCATAATAGTATCATCAATTTTCATTAGATGAATAAGGAGCCATTTCATAAAGAATGGGAGAGATTCAAAAGGGTGTTGAGGAGCTATCAATATCATAAGATAACAGTTTATTAGTTGATGATTATTTTTTATATAAGAGTTACAGCACCTATACGATCACTTCTAGATGCTCCATCTAGTGCAATTTTTATAAATAAGTTATTGAAAGATGCTTTCAATCTATTGGATGAAATGGCAGTAAATTATTCCCAATAGGTAACCATAGGAGTAATACTAAAAAGATAGGATGTACATAATATTGATGAGGTTACGATGTTGAAAGTTCAATTAGAGTTAATGAGGAAAGAGTTAACTAGACTAAAGGTGCAAAATGTGGCTGTTATTTCTCAAAGTTGTGAGTTATATAGGAGTGGAAAAAGTGTCCAAGAGAGTATAGCAGTAGGGGATGTAAATGTAGTGGAAGATTTTAGGAGAAATAACCCTTACAACAATAGTTACAATCGTGTCAAAGAAATCGCCCGAATTTTTCTTAAAGAAGGAAATCAATTGGCTTCATCTTTTCAAACCCAACCAAATGCTCCTTTCAACCAAAATTTCACTTATAATTATAGCCAAGCTTATCATCCATAAGTTAATACACACTACCAAACACCATACCCATCATCACAATATAAGGGACAGAGTTCAAATCAAAACCAAGCATATCATCCACCTGAATTTCAGTCATGACCACCTATTCTAGAGAAGAAGCCAAACCTTGAAGACATATTTGCTAACTTTATAAATAGTTAGCAATAATTTATGGCTAGTTAACAGACAAGATGGAAGTCACAAGAGCAATGGAACTATAAATAAGATACTTCCACAAGGAACTTAGAGATACGATTAGACCAACTTGCTATCTCAATCTCAAATAAGGATCCGAGCACCTTTTCTTCTAATACGGATAGGCATCCCAAGAAGGAGGCCAAGGTAATCATATTATGGAGTGGTAAAGAGGTGACACATAGAGTAAAGCAAGGTAAGTCATCTTCACATTCATCTCCAATTGTGGAAAAGCCGATATGAAAGGTAAGTGATTCAAACCCAAGGGTAAAGGTAAAAGTAGATGCTCTGATAATTGACAAGGGTAAGAACATTGTGAATTTTAATGTAGAGGATTTTGATATTAATAGGTTGCCATTTGCTGCTATAGCTAGAAAGGAAAAGAAAAATGAGCAATTAGCTAGGTTTTTAGAGATGTTTAAGAAATTGCATATTAATTTTCCATTTGCTGAAGCTTTAGCTCACATGCCCAACTATGTTAAATTCATGAAAGAACATTGTTCTAATAAAAAGAAATTAGAGGGGTACTGTGGAACTATACAACTTACTAAGAATTACAGTGTTATAATCACGAACAAAATCCCTAAAAAATTTGAAGATCCTGGTAACTTTACCTTGCTATGTGAGATAGGTGAACATTTTTTTGGTAATGCATTATGTGACTTAGGAGCTAGAATTAATTTAATGCCTTATTCAATATACAAAAAATTAAACCTTGGTTATCTAAAAGAGTTAGGTATGAGGCTCCAATTAGCTGATAGGTTGGTGAGGAAACTGAAATAAGTGATAAAAGATTTGTTGATGAAAGTGGGAAAATTCATTTTTCCTATAAACATTATGGTTATGGAAATAGAAGATAATAGAAAGGTACCATTGATTATAGGGAGGCCATTTTTTAATACAACAAAAGTACTAATTGATGTTTATGGTCAAAAAGTCACCCTATGATTTAACAATGAAAAATTGGTAGTCAGTATGAATAAAGCAAAAAAAATATCCTTCATGTTAATTAGATGAGTCTATTTATTTTATGGATGAAATGCAATAGTGTGTGGAGGAAAGTTAGGAAAATATTTTGATTGATGATCAATTGAATTTGTGTTTAATACATCCTATAGAGGATGATGTTTTAGAAAGATTAGAGATAGAGATAGTAGCTACCATAGAAAATAAAAGTGAATAAGAAATGAAGGTGGATGAAATTATGGAAATTCCTAAGGATAAGACATGGGCTAAACTTAAACTTTACCTTCTCATTTGTAATATGTGTTTTTAGAACATAATGATAAACCAACAATTATATATTTTTGTTTGATAGGTTTGGAGGAAGAATTGTTAATTGTTATGCTGAAGAAACACAGAAAGGTGAATGAATAGAAGGCTTCTGATTTGAAAAGGATTAGTCCAAGCTATTGAATACACTAGATACCAATGGAGGAGATTTTAAGCTGATGGTTTAACCCTAAAGATGACTTTATCTAGCAATGAAGGAGGTGGTAAAAAATAGGTACCCAAGCTTCTTGACTTAGGTATTATTTACACCTATCTCTAATAGCAGTTGGGTTAATCCTGTGCAATGTATTCTAAAAAAAGGGAATTACATTAGCAGAAAATGAATAAAATGAGCTTATTCTAACTCATACAGTTATGGGGTGGAGAGTATGCATAGATTTTATAGGAGACTTAATGTTGCAACCCATAAAGATCATTTCCCTTACATTTTAGTGACCAAATGTTAGAGAAGTTAGCAGGTAAAAAATTTTATTATTTTCTAGATGGATATTTAGGGTATCTACAAGTAGTAATTACCCCTAAGGACCAAGAAAAGACCACTTTTACTAATCCTTATGGTACATTTGCATATAGACACATGCCCTTTGGCCTTATGGCCATTTTCCATGATTTCATTAAGAATTTCATGGAAGTGTTTATGGATAATTTCACCATCTATATAAAGACTTTAATAGTTGTCTAGCTAAGTTAGAATTAGTTTGGGAAGATGTGAGGAAACTAACCTTATCCTAAATTAGGAAAAATGTCATTTTATGGTTAGAGAGGGAATTATGTTGAGGTATAAGGTTTTAAAGAAAGGGATAGCGGTGGAAAAAGAAAAAATATATGTCATTAAAAAACTACCACCACCAACTACTGTAAAAGGGATTAGAAGCTTCTTAGGACATGCTGGACTTTATAGGCACTTTATTAAAGATTTTACAAAAATTGCTAAAACTTTGTGCAATTTTCTTATCAAAGTTGCTTCACTTGATTTTTCTCATAACTGTTTATAGGAATTGAACACGTTAAAATAAAGGTTGATTTCAACTCTAGTGATTGTCTCTCTAGATTAGAATCTCCTATTTAAGTTAATGTGTGATGTGAGTGATTATGCAGTAGGAGTTGTGCTAGGATAGAGAAAGAAAAAGTTTTTTCATACTATCTATCATGCCAGGCACACCTTGATAGAGCCCAAGTCAACTACACCACAACTGAAAAGGAGCTTTTTACCATAGTTTTTGCATTTGAGAAATTCAAGTCTTATCTTCATGGTACTAAAATTGTTATGTGGTTTGATCTTACAACATTGAGACATCTTTTTAACAAGAAAGAGTCTGAGCCTAGGTTAATTAGATGGTTGCTCCTCTTACAAGACTTTGACTTCAAAATCAAGGATAAAAAGGGGCAAAGAATTTTATTGCGGATCATTTGTCAAAGCTTGAGCATAAGCATATCGAGAAGGGGGAAATCCTAGACCTATTTCCTAGTGAACATATATGTGGATTGTATGATTATAAGGTTGCCATCCCTTGGTTTGCTGACTTAACTAATTATCTTACAGATGTTTTTATGTCATATGATTATACATGGCAACAAAAGAAAAAGTTGAAGGCTAATGCAAGACATTACATTTGGGGTAATCCATTCTTCTTCAAATTGTGTGCTAACCAAGTGATAAAAAGATGCATTCCTAGAGAGGAGAAAAAGGAGATCATCAAAGTATATTATAGTGGAGAAGTCAATGGATATCATTGAGCCAATAGAACAATATCAAAAATTTTCCAATCTAGATTTTATTGGCCGACTATATTTAATGATGTTAAACTTTTTATCCCATTTTACTATAGATGTCAAAAAGTAGGTAATATCTCTAGGAGGGATGAAATGTTGTTGACAAATATGATTGAGTTAGAATTATTTGATGTGTGAGGAATAAACTTTATTGGACCTGTCCCACTATCTTATAGGTTTGAATATATAATAGTGGTTGTAGATTACATTAGCAAATAGGTAAAAAATAGTAGCCACTAAAAAATGTTATGCTAAGGTAATGTTAGAATTTTTAAGAAGAAATATATTCAACCGATATGGAGCACCTAGGGCCATAATCAATGATGGTGGCAAGCATTTTGTCAACCATCAATTGAAAGCCTTACTGAAAAAAATTTAGTGTTAGGCATAAGGTTACTATCCCATACCATGCCCAAGCTAATGGTCTAATTGAGATGTCAAACCAAAAACTTAAATCAATCTCAGAAAAAACAGTGAACCCATCTAGGAAATATTAGTCCTTTAAGCTTGATGAAGCATTATGGGCATATATGATGGCTTTTAAGATGCCTATAGGGATGTCACCTTTTATGCTAATGTTTGGCAAGTCTTGTCACCTATTGATTGAACTAGAACACAAAGCTTATTAGGCCACTAAATTTTTAAACTTTGATCTTACTAGACTAAAGAAGTGCAAGACATTGTGTCTAAACGAGTTAAGATGAGTTAAGGTTTTGGACTTATGAGTATGCTCATTATTACAAATAAAAGACCAATAGTTGGCATTACAATAAGTTGATGCAAAAAGACTTTATACCTGGATTGGAGGTGTTGCTATATGACAATTGATTGAGACTGTTATGAAGTTAAAGTCCAAATGGAAAGGACCCTTTAAGGTTATAAATGCAAATAAGTATAAAGTGATAAATTTAAGGCATCTAAGAGATGAGAGGCAATTTAAGGTAAATAGACATCGTGTGAAACCATACTTCAAATCATAGTTTGAGGTCGTTTTGATGATTGTAACTTTGTTAGAACCTAGATAGCACATGTAAGTCCAACTGCGAACTTGATAAATACATAACTACTTCTAAACTTTAATCTTTAGCTAGCATTTCAATTATGTTTCATAGGTTATTCATTTTGTTTATTGTTAGCTCAAAAGTAATGGTGAATGGACCATATCCGATAGTTATCTTCTTGGAGTAGTTTTTTCAAGTATTGTGTTTGGGCTAAAGTGTTTTTCTAAAGTAAAAATTCTTGGTGACTTTTGGGGGTCACTATGGCAATGAATTTGTTACCACCATGACATAGGGGAGAATTTCTTTCAAGATGAATTTTGTTGCACCTCATGGTCATAATGAATTGGTTGTGATCATGACCAACGTGACATTTAGCTTCTGGATCATATTGTTGTTACCTCATGGTCACAATGAATCTATTGTGAACGTGACAAAGGTTAAATTGAGCTTCTGGATTGAGTTTAAGTTAGTTCACAATCATAAGGAATTTGTTGTGATTATGACCTAAGTGTATTTTGAATTTTGGATTGCAAAGTTCATACCTCATGGTCACAATCATTTTGTTATGGCCATGACCTTTTTTTTTAAATCATACAGAATGTGAAGAGATGATAGGTCAGGGTGATTAAGATTTAGTTATGATCGTTACCCATTTAAAATTTGAAATAGAATTTGAAAAGTTGGGATCTCAGAGCCATAAGGTTTTTGTTATGACTGTGATCCCCACTAAACTTTATTTTACCCAATATTTACTTTTCCTTTTCATTTCTTATCACTTCTTTCTTTTTTTCTATTTTCTTTGCTCTTCTTGCTAAATTGTTAGCTGCTTCAACCATGAATCTTCAAAAAGTAATTAAATTAAACTTCTTTCTTCTTTATTCATTTACTTTTTCATTAAATTTTATTATTTTTTAGTTTGTGCTTATTGTTTGCAAATTTTATTCTTTTTCTTCTTCTTCCCTTATGTGTTTTTCTTTAATGTTCTTCTTTTTGTACAAATCCTAAATAGATATGAAATTTCATTTCAATGCACTTCATAATATCTTTGTGATTATCTCCTCTTGCATGTTTAATTAAATGGAAATTTTAATGATGTTTAGATGAACAAAAGTATGTTGAATCTGGGTTTTAATGGTATGTATAGTGTGAATTTGGGCATAAAGATTTTTGTGATTTTGATTTATCATTAATAAATTTTTAGATATTTTGAACTTTAATCTTCATTTTCTTAACTTAAATTTCAATTTTGATGTTACAATTAGTGCTTAAATATCTATTTTCATTGAGTTAAAGATATATCCATAACATGTTTATGAAAATGCCTCAATGAACATTTTTCTTCATATTTAGGTATTTTCCTTGTGCAAATTGAATTGAAAACCATGGTTTTTTATTACACATATATCATTTGCCCATTATGCTTAAAATTTATCATTTGTTTGACATTGTAAGAGATCCAAATTTTGGCTATAATTCTTTAATTATGAACTATATGTTACTAAATATGCATGTTGAGATGGTGTTTGTGCATTGATGTGAGGCCTACTCTATAAGTGTTTCTAAAATTTTCCTAACCTCTTTGTTTCATTTTGTTAATTGCTTCTCCCTATTGTGATCTTTATTGATTTGAGTTTGTTGCTTTGAAGAGGGGGCATGTTGGTCTTGTTGAACTTGGGTACTTTTTTGCTTATGGTTATGGCCATTGTTATTTAAGAACTTAAAATGCTATTGATTATTTTTGTAGTGGCCCTAAAATAAAATCATAATGAGGATGCATTTGTTTCATCTAGCAGGCCTACAGTAAATATATCTAAAATGCCAAATTAGGTACTAATGGATATGAAAGAGACCAACGCTCACTTCACTAAATGCACATATGTGCCAACCGTGTACTTGGACATAAAATTGCTCAAAAATTTAAAAATCAAAGAAAAGGTTTAGAGTCTCATTACCAACATTGGATGGGAGTAGTTCTTTACATGCCAAGAAAAGGTTGACCCTAACTTGATAAGAGACTTTAGTCTAAGGTGCATTATAGAATTGGGAGGAATAGTGTTACTAATCCAGGTTATATTTGTTTCTATTTGGATGGTACTCTTTATGAAATGACTTTTGTAAGGTTTTTATAACTATTGGGCTTCCTTCCATATGTACTAGATTATTTTAATGGATATGACAATGATAGTGTGTGGGAGACAATCAAGGACCCTCTTACGCACACACTATATGTGTTAGGGAAAAAGAAAGGCACACCATCTACTAGATCATACTTTCAGGATTATATATAGGGTTTTCTTGATATTATCTATGCGCCATGTAGATTCTGTTGGGCAAGTTAACTTGCCTGAAGCTTTTTTTTTCATCATATGTGATACTTGGTTTTCAAATTAATGGTGCTACACATTGGTGGCATAAGTTAGAGGAACTATAATGGAATCCAAATAAGGTCAAGAAAATATCTCTTAGAGGATTGGTGACAGTGTTGCCTAAGGGTTTAAATTATCCTTTGAGAAGGAGTGGAGTGCTACTCTCTATTGATTTTATTGACAAAAAGTTATTGAAGAATATGAAGATTGTAATCGATGATGAAGCAGTGGATTGTGGCTATTGACTGACAAAGAGGAAGGAGTACTTAGAAAAAATTGAGTTTAAGCAAATTACCTTGTGCTCCATATCAAGGAGCTAGCATATTCACCTTTTAGCAATTTGCCTCTTTGGTTGAGAAAATCGATGCCCTCACAGCGAATAAGGTCCAATTTCAATCTCAGCTAGATCAGGTGTTACTGGGCCTTAATGTATTGGCATCATATTTTAATGCTCATTATTATCTAGTTAAATGATTGATTTTAATACTTGAATGCCATGGTGAGTTTTTGCTCTAGTTTTCTATCTTATTTATTGTAACTTTGAGATTTCTCCAAAATGGGACTCGATGGGTTATGGAAATATGGTATTAGAGCTAGAATAGATGTAAAATGAATGGGTTTCTGAGTTGTTTAGATCCACAAGGGGAAAGAAATTTGAACCTAGGATTTTAGACCCATGCTTAGGGTAATCATGAGACTTGCTCTGGATTGGATGTTTTGTGATTAGAATAACTTGCTTCGAAATGGGATGCTTAGGTATATTGGTTTATCTTGATTCAATCTATATAATTTAAGATCAATTTAATTTAGTTATGGGAATAGGAAGGATGAGTGAACCTAAGCAACGTTACTAATTATATTAATTTCTAACTTATCTCTATTTTATTTTGTTCAAGTCGTCACTTAATTTTAGCAAGATTTACTTTAATTAGTTATTTTTTTGCATTTTAATTGGTGTAGATAGAATATCACTTAAAAAATACTGGGAATTCTTTAGCATGCATATAATTTTCCTTTGTTTGCAACTATAATTCCTTGGGTAAGATAATTTTGGTTCTTAAGTTTAATACCCTATATTACTTAGCCAATCTAGTAGACTTTCTGGAAGCCGATCACTTCCATTAATGCATGATGAGTGTTTTTAATTAATTACTATAGTTGTATGATTATTTAATGTTATGGGATGATTTAGTTATATTTTTCAATGTTATAATTAGATTTGGCATGTTTTAGGGGTTAAACATGCATGTCTAGGGTTTAAGTAATTTTTCTTGGTGTTTGGCTATTGAAATCTTATATTATGTCTGACTTTTGAGTGAAGATGGGAAATAGGCCTAACAGATGGTTGTCGGTCATAACAACCAATGAAACATCTCAGTGCCTTCCTTCTTTCCCGTCCCTCCTTATTTTTTAGCCGTCTATCTTGCTTTTTGGCCATCTATCCCCTTTTTCTTCAGCATCTTAAGTCTTTTTTCATGTGTTATTTTACATGTAGAACTTAATTGCATGTTTGACCATATTTTGATGCTATTTTTACTTTTATTTTCACATGATTAATGTTCTATTCTTTTAATATTTTTTATTTATTATTTAACTTTTTTATTTTTACGCGCTAATTGTTTTTGTTTTATGTGTGTTTCTTTAAGCAATTATTTGATATGCATTTGAGAAGTTCTTTTAGAGATTAATCGTGTTGGGAATTATCGGTTACATGCATTTCATACATAAGTAAAATTTAAAATTTTTAACCAATATATCTGATCTTACCATGAATTTACAATATACATATTAATGAGAATAAAAAAAATCACCTATGATTTTTGTTGAATAGTTGATTTTACTTCTCATCGAGTTGTCGCAAACCATAGTTTCCAAAATCAAACACCTCCAATGAGTAATCCACACTAGAGAAGGATTGAAAGAACCAACAACTGGGAGGAACAAGGGCTGGCCGAAATCTCTAGATGCTAGCTAGGGAAGGTGGCGGCTAGGGTTGAGAGAAAAAAGAGAAAGTGTTTTCTTAATTGTTCACACTTACTTAACCCTAATTCCATATCTCTTGAATTTTTATAGTTAGGTTAAAAATTCAACTTCATAATGGGATTGGACTCTTTAAAATTTTTGGAGAATTATTAATTGGTCTTTTGGAATTATTTATAATTATTTGGGCTTAATTAAATCCAATTTAATCCCTTTCACAAAAGACTATGCATAAAACCCACAAACTAGGCCCTTTGTACATATACTTGGATTTAATTACCCACATGAATTCCAAATCCAACCAAATTAAATATGTAGGCTCCACAATACTTATGTAACATATTTAATTTATTTTGGTCCAAGAAGTAGGCCTCTAAGGCCTACTTTTTTGGAGTTGGCATGTGGCCTTTCTTTTGGAGGGCTTCTGTGCCAAATTCACTTCTTTAGGCCTTTATAGTTCCTCCAATAGACCTATTAATTATTATATCAGCCCTATAACACTTATAGTTCAATAATAATCAATTATGAAATACATTATTTCAATTAGGTCCAATATTATAGAATATTTCAAAAAAGTTCTGCAAACAATTTTACTTGATCATAATTAATTAAACACTTTAATTAATTATTATCTTATTCACTTCTCTATCTCCATAATAATATCAAATATTATTATCCTTGTCATTTTACCATTTTATCCTTTTTCTCTATATGTGTGTGACCTATTGGGTTATTGTCCATATTGGCAGTATAATTTGTAATTGTGAGTTCTATTCAAAACCCACATGATTTAAACTTCTTTAAATCATTTTATCAATCCCTATTGATATTCTTGATACACTATTATACAAGTCATGATTGGCCTTTAGCTAGGCATCATGACTGCCAAAATGTTAGGAAAGTCAAGTGGTTTGACTATACCCTTCCATAAAAACAGTTATCGTGCAATTACTCCTTCCACCATTCTTATCTCAATTAGATTCTGAGTATGGATTTCTGTCAACTCATATAAATCTAATTATGTATGTTATATTAATTTAACCATTGTTTCTAAAATGCCCTCCATGGATCTCTATCCATCTTGGCACATTACTCTGGCCAAAGATTCTCTGAACAAGGCAATTATAGAATTATGCGAGATAACTTCCTTTTTAAATCTGGGATGGTGAATCCTTTGTCAATCACTCAACTATCTTTAAGTAGGTCATGATATATCCAATCTCCTAATTATGTTCACTCCCAGTTGGAAATAATCAGTTATGGAGTCAAAATATACCACTTGCTACTTAAGATAACTTTGGTGATCTCAAGTCTAAGGATACTTGCATAACTGCTATGAAGAGATTCCTTACTCACATAGATTTAATATCCATGTCAGGATTCTCTTTGTAGGTCTCCAATGAACTTGTTCTTCTAACAAGCATCGACATGTTAGCTTTGATTATCTTTCATAATCACAATTATGAGAACCACTGCTTGAACCATTCAAGAAGTATAACATATGCTAGTTTGTCCGAATTAACAATGCCCTATCTTGTTAATTCTATGACTAGGGATATTTAGATATTAACACATTTGCATGCAATAGACATCTCATATCATGAACACTTTCATGATTGCCTTTGCATTGTGTTTATAAATATCTAGGACTTTATTTATTAATTTAAGATTTATAAACTCATGTATTTAAACATAGCATTAATAAATGAATGATGCCTTTTATTAAGAATATGAATTCATACATATGAAATACATCCCTAGTACATAGGCTCTAGGGCATACTCCCTAACAATCTCCAACTTGCACTAGAGTCAATCGCTCATATGTCTTAGACCCATGCTGTTTATATAGTGATCATGCTTAATCTGGGAAAGTACTTTAGTGAGGAGATCCGCTACATTATCATCTATGGGAACCCTTTCTATTTTCACATCATTTCTAGCTACTATTTCCCTTATGAGATGGTAGCATCTGAGAACATGCTTGGATCGCTGATGAGACCGTGGTTCCTTTGCTTGCGCAATGGCTCCATTGTTGTCACAATATAAAGAAATCGGATCAACAATGCTAGGCACCACTCCTAGTTTAGATATGAACTTTTTGATCCAGACTGCTTCTTTGGCTGCTTTCGAAGCAGCAATGTACTCAGCTTTTGTTGTGGAATCAGCAGTTGTTTCTTGTTTGGAACTCTTCCAACCAACTGCTCCTCCTCCCATTATAAACACATAACCAGACTGTGATTTACAATCATCTTTGTCAGATTGGAAGCTGGTATCTGTATACCCATTTACTTCCAAACTGCCCTCTCCATATACCAAGAATATATCCTTGGTCCTTCTCAAGTACTTAAGGATATTCTTGACAGCTGCCCAGTGTTCCTCTCTAAAATTGGATTGGAATCTGCTTATGACGCTAAAAGCAAATGCTACACTGGACATGTACATAACATAGCAAACATGATAGAACCAAATGCAGATGCATATGGTATTCTATTCATGCTCTCTCTATCCTCTAGTGTCTGCGGACACATAGACTTAGAAAGGTATTTCCCATGTACCATGGGTATAAACCCTTTCTTAGAGAGATCCATATTGAACCTCATTAATACTTTATCTATATATGTACTTTGAGAAAGACCTAGCAACCTATTGGATCTATCTCTATAGATCCTTATTCCTAGAATATAGGATGCTTCTCCAAGGTCTTTCATGGAAAATTACTTGGATAACCATATTTTAACATATTGGAAAAGAGAAATGTCCTTTCCCATGATCAATATGTCATCTACATATAGAACTTAGAAGACAATTGCACTCCCACTAATCCTTTTATATACACAAGGTTCATCTTCATTTTATGAGAAACCAAACTTTTTGATTGTCTCATTGAATCGTATGTTCCAGCTCCTAGTGGTTTGCTTCAATCCATAAATGGATCTTTGAAGCTTGCATACCTTTTCACCATTTCCAGATGTGAACCCTTCTGGTTATGTCATATACACATCCTCAGTCAGATTTCCATTTAGGAAAGTTGTTTTCACATCCATTTGTCGAATCTCATAATCATAATGAGCTGCAATGGCTAAAAGTATTCTTATAGACTTAAGCATCGCTACAAGACAAAAAGTTTTGTCATAGTCAATACCTTCATTTTGACGATAGCCCCTTGCTACTAAGCGAGCTTTATAGGTAAATATATTACCTTCCATGTCGGTCTTCTTTTTGAAGACCCATTTGTACCCTATGGGTTTTATCTCTTCAGGTGGTTGAGTTAAAGTCCATACTTTATTCTCATACATGGAGTCTATTTCAGACTGCATATCCTTAAGAGATAGATCAGCGTGTGGAGCAGCTAGTGGAGCAGCGAGTCAAACAAATTCAGCAGCAGATAGAGACACAGCAGCAACTTTTCCAACAGCGAATTGAGGAGCAGATGCATTTATTGATATCTCGTACTGACAGGACTGATAGTTAAGGTTTTCACTACATTCACACATTGAGTCAGAGATACTATGTTGCCTATATTATAGTTATAACTATATATTAGGACATTTTGTATATCATTTGTTACTGCAATATATGCACTTATTTTTTTGGATATACAATTAATTTTGATATGCACTTGTAAATAACCTTTTTTAGTGATATATATATATATATATATGTATGTATGTATGTATGTATGTATGTATGTATGTATGTATGTATGTATGTATGTATAGTAATCTAAATGTAAATTTATCATTTGTAGTTTATTATTTAAATGATTAAATCTCTTTATTAATTTAATAAACTAAAAAAAATCAATTTATCAATGGATTAGCATGTTTGGATACTTGCTATTCAGCTACAATTTAACCATAATATAATTCTAGCTAACTTTGTGAGAGTACATTAGTGATAAAATATTTGACGCTAAATAACAGGAAACATATCGTCGCTTTTAGCATTGACATTGTCGTAGCAATATAGCGACGATTGAATTATGGTAGCAAAAATTAGCATAAACAATGTCGTAGGAAAATTGCGACCGATATACTGTCGTTGCAAAATTAACATGAACAACATCATAGTAAAGTTGCGACGATTAAACTATCATCGCAAAAATTAGCTTTAACAATGTTGTAGCAATATTGCAACGAAAATACTGTCGTCGCAAAATTTAGCATGAACAATGTCATAGCAATATTGCGACAAAAATATTGTCATTGCAAAATTTTGCTTGAACAATGTCGTAGCAATATTACGACAAAAATATTATCGTCGTAAAATTTTACGTGAATAATGTCGTAGCAATATTGCGACGAAAATACTATTGTCGCAAAATTTTACGTTAACATTATTGTAGTAAAATGGCGACAAATATTTAGTGACAACGCTCTTTCTTAGCTAAAATTTGACGACAACTTCTTGTTGTAGTTAAATTCTGCTACAACGACTTTTTTTTCAAAATAACAGTCGCCACTAAGTTGTCCTTAAACTGATTTAGCGATGAAAAATTATCAGTTAGCACCGACTTTTGTCATCGCTAATTTGCATTTTTTTAGTAGTGTTTGATTCTATCTTCAAACTTCAATAGCTCATGTTGGTAATGAATTTTTTGTGATCATGATGTGCTCTTGATCTCAGTTATGCTCTAAAATGCCTCATATCACAATGCCAAGGAATTGGTTGTGACTATGACCTATGTTAAATTTTGCGTTTTGCCAAATTTCAATAGGTCATGATGGCAATGAAATGGTTACCACTGCGAGGTACCTAATATCTTTGCAATTCAATACAAAGAAACACCAATTGCTATAAAAAAATGCATAAAAGATAGAATTAAGCTATTCTTAACAAAAGTTATTAAAAACAACCAAAAATAAAATGAAACACATAGAAAATAAAAGAAAATAAAGCTAGAATGAAAATGGTTTAAAACTAAGTATTGAATTGGAGTTATCATGTTACATTCCATTTTCAATGCATATTTCAACAATTATTTCAATTTAGTTTCATAAAAAGCACACACCAATCCTAATGTTCATCATAGGCCAAATGTTTCAATATCAAAGTTACATGTTCATTTTTCATTCTAATGCCATTATCTTACTCAATAATCATCTATTTACATTAATTGAACATCAATTAAATTTTTAGAGCTAAAAGCATATAACTTTTCATAGTTATATAACCTTAAAAATATGAAATAAGTTAGTATTTGTATCCATATAGCTTAATTCAAACTTTAACACTTCAAATCATTTTCTTTTTTCCCTTATTTTTCTTGTTCTTCTTTTTTTCCTCTAATCCCTCACCTAACAAAAATTAGACATGAATTTCTTATCAATTTTCCATTTAAATTTTAATCTAGAAACACTTAAATTCATGAATTTTTACCTCTCTAACCTAATTCTAACACAAAAACTTAAATTTACTTGGATGAAATTTCTTCTTCGAAATTCCTTTTAATTACTCACTCCTTTCTAGCTTATATGGCTTGAATTAGGTGGACAGTAGGCTAAATATGTATTCTAATGTGGGAATTAGGGTAGAAAACTAAGAAAATCAAGCTTAGAGGAGCTTTAATGGAGGAAATTCATGGAAAAAGGTTGTGGTTCAAGAGGGAGAAGGAGGAGGTTGGCTTTAGCTTTCCAAAAATTAAATTTCCAGCTATTAATATTGTCCCAAAATGATTGGTTGTGATGACCTTATACACTATTCTACTTATAAGGGTCCAAAATTAACCACTTTTCACTTTATGATTAGATCAAATTTTTTATTGTCAAAATTCCACCAAAATTATCCAAAATATGTAAAGATATTATTTATGGTGTATTTAAAATTTTGGATCAAAATAAGCTTGTTTCAATATATTTTGTGGCTCGAAAGTGCAATTATATATCTACAAATTAGTTTTTCAAAGTTATTTAAATTCAAAAATTCATTTGGAATATTTTTAGTGGTCTCATGTGATTAAAATTATTTTTTGAAATTCGGGATAATTTTTTTTCAATTAATAATTTTTTTTCAATTAGTCAAACTAAATTACTATTTATCTAGACCCTGCTACTTATTTTTATTTCTAACTTTTTAAGGGTCCATTTGATACCTCAAATTACATCTCCTAACTCCTCATGAATTGTATTTTCCATTAGTGAGAAAAAAAATTTGTATAGGTCCCAGGTGATACTATTCACCTTGGTATCACTATTTACTACCCGAAAAATACTATTCACATGATATGAATCTTTGGGGCATCACAATATCAACATTAAGTATCAATACACCAAAAATATTATTACACAAGGATAGGTGAAATTACAATACTTTTTCACGCATGATATGATTGTAGATCCATCAATAAACTTGTAACAAGAGATTTGTTTGAGAGAAACATTAAATCTTAAGGCTTATGTGAGGTTTACTTTGTACTGTTTATTTTATATAATCCCTTAACATTACCATTCATGAATAATAATCAATGTCATTGTTGGCAATACATGAGTGTGAATATTTAATATGTGAATATTTATTGTTATTAATTATAAGATTAAGCATGTCGAAAAAATAAGTAAACCACTCATATGGGTGTTTACTTTAGTTTTATGAGTGAGTTGACAAAAACTAATATGATTTAATTTTTGAACATATGATGAAGCTTGAAAGCCTGATCAAAATAAAAGTGTTGTATTGCAAAAGTTATAAGATTAGTCTTGTTAAGATATGAGACAAGAACATACATAAAGTTGCATAATTTGGTTTGAGATCAAAACAGGATTAAGTATAATCTCATGGTAAGTTAAATGTAACAACCATGTTCTATCCAAAAGTTAAAAGTAGTCCTTAAGTAAGCAAACTAAAGTTGGATGTTTCGGTGCAACGCAACCTTATGCTTCTATATGGCGTTATACATTTTATGAGACATATGCTCCTACCATAACACGTGTTTCATGCCATGTGTACCCTTATGACCCTTAACTCATTCCTAAAGTATGGTTCAGTATTGCTAACTTAATTAGTCTCCAAGAGGCCATAAGAAAGATTTGGCCTGGAGGATCTAGTTAGAAAAGTGAGATGGATCATGATGGACGTCATATAGTAAAAGAAAAAAATAACCTTTTGATCACATTCAATAGTTTCATGGTTCACTAGTATGCTTATTACATTTTTTTATAAGTAAAGATATAATAGTGAACATGAAAATTATTTTATGAGATAATGAGTTAAAATAGTGAATATGAGAAGGCAATATAGGGTTAGGTATACATTGAAAAGAAGATCTTGTTTTTCGGGATGCTATATATTCTTAATTGGTGTATAGCGCTAATGTTGTTGAGGTATGTTGGCTGGAGAACTTATTGATGGAATATAACATGGCATATACATGATGATCACACAGCGGAAAATAATAAAAATTGATCATACATACCACACAATCCACAACAAGAATAAAAAAAAAACATGCAATTTTAGGGTTTTGAAACTTACAATCTCCGATGCACTTTAAATCTTGATTTTGATGATGACCAGCAAATAGGATGAACTTATATGCTTCAGGTCTTGGTCACCAATGCCAAAGAAACAGCCTTTATGCCACTCCTCTCTATTCTCACACACATAATTGCAAATAAGGCTTAAGACTTAAAGTGCTAGCTTTATGTTTAAATATTTGGCAATGGTAATGGATTGAAGCAACAAGATCTGATCTTGTTCTTCTTTTAGATTGCTATTGCTGACCAAGAACACAAGACAACAAGAAAGAATTCTTTCCCCTTGTGTATTTAGACCAAGAGAGTGAGAGAGAGCAAAAAAAGCCTAGGGTTTCTTTCCTTTTTTTTTACAAATATATATCACTTGTTTAGGTCAAGTGTGAATGCCAAAATTCACTCTCTTTAGGTAGTGATTTCAACCTCCATCACTCCTTAATTAAGTGACATATATATTAACTCAAATTTCTTTAAATTTTAAATTCAAATTAATTTAAAATAAACATAAGACATTTAATCAAAACAAATCAATTAATTAGCGATATAGTTGCCGAAATTCATTAGGATTTTATCTTGAATTTTCGGTCACTCTCTCTCCTATTTAAGTGTTTTATTTTGATTCAAATGCTATTAGGATTTAATACTCAATTAACTTAATTAATCTAAGATAATTAATTAATTGAAATTAATCCTATTAGGCCGAATTTCTCTCTCTCATAAACCAAGGTCCAATTAGCAATTTTAATATCTATTACATACATTAATTTGACTTTAATTAAAAGCCCAAATTAATGTCCAATACTCTATTTAAATATTTTAAGCCCAATGCTTTATGTACGATCCTATAGGTTCATTTAATATTGGTAATGAATTAATGAATTAATTCAAAGGCCATATATATTCTCTAGCAAAATATTATTGTTAATGTAAGCCCTAGCCCCAATGCATTGTAATAAAACACTTTAATTAATAAAATGAGGCATTTATTTTATCTATTGTATTCCTGTGCATATCAATCGATAGAACTATCCAAGAATGTTGTTTCAGTTTAAGTTATCATGTGTGAGGCACATGATTGTAAGACCTTGAAACAAATGAGACTTCATTCTAAATATTCCTAGTCAGTCATTGTTATGGGAATAACAATGAATTAAGACTAGTATGCTCTCTCTGATAAGTTGAGTTCTGTCTTACGGATCATAAGGACAAGAGTATCAATCAGAGATCATAGATACATGTTTAGAACATGGTATCTGGATTCGATCCACTCATGAGAACACTACATGGTACAAGTCATAAGTGTTTCTCATATGCAAGTTTTGTATCGGAGTTCTTAGACCTAAAATCTCTATGAAACTCTTTATGAATTACTGTTTGCTTTGACATACACCTAACGTGCTCGTAACAGAGTGACATTGGGTATGCATTGATTCATGTTAGAGAGCATGAGAGAAGTGAAGGGATTACCCCTCTTTATAAGAAAGAAAATATCATCGGCCACTTGATCAGTGAACTGAGAAGTGTATGGCCATACCGAGATGAAATAATGAGTAATCATTATTTATCTGAGAATTCAGTGTCACTGAAATATCAAGAAAGGAATTAATATATATAAGGATGACTAGTTCCATGCCTTATATTAATTCTGATATTTATGGGTAAGGGACTATGCAAAATTGCATTAGGTCACTAAATGCCATATGCATTTTCATTTAATTTGGAATGCTATAATATCTTGCTAGAGAATATATATAGCCTTTGAATTAATTCATTAATTCATTGCCAACATTAAATGGATCTATAGGATTGCTCACAAAGCATTGGGCTTAAAATATTTAAATAAAGTATTGGGCATTAATTTGGGCTTTTAATTAAAGTCAAATTAATGTATGTAATGGGCATTATAAATGCTATTAGACCTTGGCCCATGAGAGAGAGAAATTCAGCCCACATGGTTTAATTTCAATTAATTAATTATCTTATATTAATTAAGTTAATTGAGTATTAAAGCCTAAAAGAATTTAAATTAAATTAAATCATTTAAATATAAAGTTACGTGGAATTCCAAGATAAAAACCAAGGAATTTTGGCACATGCTTATTATTTATATTAAGTGATTTTATTTAATTAAATGTCTTGTGTTTTATTTCAAATTTGAATTTTAAATTCAAAAGAGTTTAAATCAATATATATTACTTATTTTTAGGAAGTGATTGAAGTTGAATTAATTATCTTGAGATGGTAAAATTCAGATCAAACACTTGCCAAAAGATAAGGATATATATATGAAAAGAAATAAAACCCTAAAGAGACAACTAGATTTGGCGTGAAACCCTAGTTTCTCTAGGTTTGGCGTGAACTCCTCTCTTTCTCTCACAAAATTTCTTTTGGCCAATTTTCACAAGGAGAAAGGATTGTTCCTCATTCTCTTGTATTCTTGGGTAGTAATAGCAACCTAAGAGAAGTACAAAATCAAATTTTGTAGCTTCAAACCATAGCCATTACACAATACTTATTTTGAGAGCTAGCAATCTTGATTTTAAGCCATCGGTGCAATTGTGTGTGTTAACATAGAGAGGAGTGGCGTAAAAGACAGTTCCTTGGCATTGGTGGTGAAGGTCTAAGGCTAAGATATCCTCCTTGGTTGCTGGTCATCATCAAAATCAAGTCTTAAAGGCATCTAAAGTTGTAAGTTTTAAAACCCTAAAATTGCATGTTTCGATTTTTTTCATGGAATTATATAGCATGTATGATCAAATTTTATTGTTTTTCGCTGCGTGATCTTTATGTGCATACCATGACATATTCCATCAGTGGTATCAGAGCCTAATCATGCTTATTTTAGTGCTTTAGATGCATGAAAAAAATTAATTAAAAATCATTATTTTGAAAACATGCAATTCTGAAATTTTCTGTTTTGAGTTTTTTGCATTGTTTTGGTGTAAAAACGATTTTAATTGATTAGATAGGTATTATAATTAATATGACATGTTAATATACTATCCTAAGATGTTCTAGGAGCTATTAAATGTCGGATTTAATTGATAATACCTGATGGTACATGTTAATATTAAAACTAGGTGTTATTTGGCATGTTAATTATTAGTTTAACAACTAGTTTTAAATATTAAATGTAAAAACATTTTTGGCATGTTTGTAAGTGATTTTAAAGATTAAATATCAGGTCAGGACATATTTTAAATTTGGTTTTAATTCTGGTCCATGACAATTTAATTGATTAATTTTAAAATTACTTAAAACTATGACTAGTTTGTGTTTGTTACATGTTTAATCAACATTGTTTGTTTTGTTTTGTTTTGATTAAAATGGTAAAAACACATTTAGATCAGATTGGTATAGAATATTAAATCAATATTTATGACCTTATTTTAATTATTAAATGACTCATAAAATTGATTTAAGTATTTGTGCATTTTGTGGCATCACATAAGCATTAAACAACTAGTTTTGTTGTTTGTTTGTTTTTTGCATGAATGTCGTGTACTATATATGTGTTCTTCATGATTTTATATTTTAATTCATGTTGGTACATATTATATGTATTTTTAATGTTTATGGGCTGTATGACATAAAATTAAAAATGGAAAAATTAGAAATTATGCTAGAGTTGATTTATAGCACAAATCTAACTAGTTTGTGTTTTGGGCTTTTAAGAGAACTTATTCAATAAGAGGATTTAGTCCATTGGGCTTCGGCCCAAGCCCATCACGAGGTCATCTCTTAAAGGTTCAAGTCACAATTTCCATTAATGGGCTTGGCTAAATTAATTAAAATTGGACTTTGTTTGATCCATGAATGTTATGTATATTTATATGCTTGTTTGGTGTGATGAATGGATATGCATGGTGCATTCATGGGCCCTGGGTTTTGTAATTAAATATGGCCTTCGAGCCATTATATTTTATTGTAAAAGTTTCATTTATTTCTTAGAATAGAATTTACTTGAAGACTTTGTAAATCAAGACGAAGCCCACCGGAGTGGAGAAGCCCAACTCGAAGATTCTTATATAATAGTATAGAATCTTAGTTGTAGGTTTTTGGGCCCATGTTTGTCACGCTTTACTTTATACAATTATATATATATATATGCATGCTATGTATGGATGACAAAGCGTATGCCATGTAAGTCGTAATAAAATGAATCCCTTAAAATAGTAAGTCACAAAGTTGCCTTCCTAATTCGAAACATGTCAAGGCATCGATCATCGGTCACGTAGACTAGGAGTCCTAGATGCGCCCGATTATCTTTGTGAGGTATGGGTTATGAATGTAGGTTGGACTTAATATGGAAAGGGATGCCCGGACCTAGGCAACTAATAAATAGGTTTGTGCTATAACATCTTAAGATGTTAGCCCATTTGATCCAAGAGTCATGTACGAGACATGATTGGAGTTTTTCCTACCTAAGTAACTTAACTTGTTAGGTGTACAAGCTCAGCTTGACTAATAAGTTGTTGTGAAAAGTGGATCTTGGCCCACATTAAATCACTAACGCGAATTATTTAAAGGGATATTAATTCGGTTTGTGGGATTATAAATAAGACCTCATTTAATCTTGCTAAATTTTATTGTAGATTGAAAATGGCATCTTCAAACAACAATTTCTCATTGCAATCGGTCCTTAGAAAGGACAAATTGAATGGCACCAATTTCATAGACTGGTCTCGAAACTTAAGAATAGTTCTTAAGTAAGAGAAAACGTCGTATGTTTTGGATGGACCCTTGCCTGAAGAACCTGCTAGGAATGCCTCTACGGTTCAAAAGGAAACTTTTGAGACCAAGAAGAGCGACTCCAATGATGTGACCTGTCTGATACTAGTCACTATGGTGCCTGACTTGCAAAAGCAATTCATGGACCAAGAGGCTTATGTGATCATGGTACACCTCAAGGAGATGTTCCAAGAGCAATCTCGTCACGAAAGGTTCGTGACAACAAAGGCCTTGATTTCTTGTAAGATGGCTGCGGGTACTCCTGTTAGTATCCATGTACTCAAGATGAAAGGGTATCTTGATACTCTTGAGAAGCTTGAGGTACAAGTGCCAAAGGAATTGGCCACTGACTTGATCTTAGGATTATTGACTGATGATTATGATCCATTTGTGATGAATTATAACATGCATGCAATGAACAAGTCAGTCATCGAGCTCCATGGGATGCTTAAGAATGCTGAAGAGAACATTCGAAAGACCAATCCCATATCGATGGTTCAAAGGGGCATTAAAAGGGACCCACTAAGGGAAAGGGAAAGGGAAAGGCAAAACCCAAGAATGACCTGGCTCGGTTCAAGTCAAGTGGGAGTGCACCTCAAGCCCAATCCAAGCCCAAAGCGTAGAAGCTCAAAGAGAGTGAGAGAACTTGCTTCCATTGCAACAAGATAGGGCATTGGAGGAAGAAT
>CM075822.1:26669231-26712545 GCA_037975025.1 Excoecaria agallocha
TACTGAAGAAGCATAAGAAAGTGATTGGATGGGAGACATCAGACCTGAAGGGTATCAACCCAAGTTACTGCACTCACTAGATTCTTATGGAGGAAAAAGACAAGCCAGTAGCTCAACCCCAAAGGAGGCTCAATCCAACAATGTAGGAAGTGGTTAAGAAAGAGGTACTCAAACTACTCTATTCAGGTATAATTTACCCAATCTCTGATAGTAAGTGGGTTAGTCCCATGCAATGTGTTCCTAAGAAGGGGGGAATGATAGTGACTATGAATGAGCTTGATGAACACATTCCAACTCGTATAGTTATGCGTTGGAGAGTATGCATAGATTAAAGGAGACTGAACAATACCACTAGGAAAGATCATTTTCCATTGCCATTTATTGATCAGATGTTAGAGAGGCTAGGAAGGAATAAATTATAATATTTCTTAGATAGGTATTCGGGATATTTGTAAATTATCATAGCCCTTGAAGATCAAGAGAAAATGACCTTTACCTGCCTTTATGGCATATTTGCCTATAGGAGAATGCCCTTTGGACTATGTAATGTACCAACTACATTTTAGCGGTATATGATGGCAATTTTTCATGACTTTATAAAGAAATTTATGGAGGTCTTCATGAATGATTTTACCATTTAGGAGCGATAATTTGAGAGCTATTTAAAGCATATTGATTTGGTACTAAAAAGGTGTGAGAAAATCA
This sequence comes from Excoecaria agallocha, assembly GCA_037975025.1. Lineage (NCBI taxonomy): Eukaryota > Viridiplantae > Streptophyta > Magnoliopsida > Malpighiales > Euphorbiaceae > Excoecaria > Excoecaria agallocha. The sequence continues at coordinate 26,669,937 of CM075822.1, forward strand.
ACTCAGTATTAAATAGGGAAAAGTGCTATTGTATGTTGAGGGAAGGCATTGTTCTAAGGCATAAAATTTTATAGAAGGGAATAGAGGTGGATAAAGCCAAGGTAAAAGTAATATAGAAACTTCCATCCCAGATTTATTAAGGGAAGTTATCTCTCATTATTCTATAATATCCTTGTTCAGAGAATCACTAGCCAGAGTAATATACCAAGATAAATAAGGATCCATAAAGGGCATTTTGGGAAAAATGGTTAAATTAATAGAATATATATAATTAGATTTATATGAGTTGACAGAAATTTATACTCAAAATCTAATTGAGATAAGAGTGGTGAAAGAATTAATTGCATGGTAATTGTTTCTATGGAAGGGTATAGTCAGAACCACTTGACTTTCCTGACATTTAGGTAGTCATGATGCCTAGCTAGAGGCCGCTCATGACTTGTATAATAGTGTATCATAAATATCAATAAGGAATTAATAAAATGATTTAAAGAAGTTTAAATCATGTGAGTTTTAAATAGAACTCATAATTACATATTATACTGCCAACGTGGACAGGAAACCAATAGGTCACACACATACAGAGTAAAGGATAAAATGATAAAATGAAAGGATAATAGCATTTGATATCATTATGGGAGAAGAGAAATGAATAAGAGAATAATTAATTAAAGAGTTTAATTAATTATGCTCAAGCAAAAATGTTCGGAGAACTTTTTAAAAAAAATATTCTGCAAAATGGACCTAATTAACCTAACTATAAAAATTCAAGATAAAGGGAATTAGGGTTAAGTGAATTTCATAAGAATATAAATTCTCTATTCTTCTCTAACCCTAGCCGCCACCCTCTCTCCTTGCTAGCATAAAGGAATTTCGGCCACCTTGTTATACCAATAGTTCTTTGTTCATTTGATCCTTCTCTAGTGTGGATTACAATTGGAGGTATTCAATTTTGGATACTATTGTTTGTGACAACCCAGTGAGAAGGAAAATCAATTTTTCAACAAAAATTGAAGGTGATTTTTCTTATTCTCATTAATATTTATATTGTGTATTCATGGCAAGATCAGATATATTGGTTAAAAATTTTCATTTTCGCTTATACATATGATGTATGTAACCGATTAATTCCCAACAGGAATTTTTTTTGGGCTTGTGACCTTGATTTTTGAAAAATTTTAATACTTGGATTATAAGAGTTTAGTGCTTTCGGTACTCCCATAAACTCATTTTAATAAGGTTTATTTCAAACAAAAAAATAAGAAAGAATTTAGTGTTTTTGGTACTCCCTTCAACTTATTTGAATAAGGTTTATTTCAAATAAATAAAATTAGAAAGAATTTAGTGCTTTTGGTACTCCCTTCAGCTCATTTGAACAAGGTTTATTTAAAAAAAAAACAGAAAGAATAGATGTTATGCTATAGAAATATTATTTGACTCATTACTGCAGAGAATAAGTGTGGGGTACTTAGCATTTTTTAGGAAGTGTAAATTGATTGAGCCAGTAAATTTTAGCTCTTGCTTCCAATGATTTTAAGAATACAATTAAAGTGTTTTGATTTAACTTTAGTTTTGTTAAAAAAAAGGCATAAATTGTAGAAAGAGTTGTTTATCTTAAGAAAGTTAGGTGGCATTCTTTTGGGTAGTGTGGCTGATTCAATTTTGCTAACTTTATCATTTCTTTGGAGCTAATACCTTTACCCCATTATAATCTTAATGTAAGAATTGGTGATCTTTTTTTTTTGTTCTGAGTTATTTAGTAGAGATGACCCTTGTGGTTCAGGTGCTAAAAGAGAGGCTTATGGTTGTTTCAAGTTTTAAGTGCAAAACTGACATATTTTTCTTTTTGTTCGATTACTAGAGTTCACTGGTAGTTTTTAGTTTTGAAAAGTAATAAATCTATTTTCACCTAGCACACACACACACACACACACACACACACGAGAAATTGCTTGATATAGATTAGTTTGAGTTTGTTTGTTTGAATTTTTCATCTGAATGTTTTATGCTGAGTGTTATTCTGGCCTATCTGAATGTTCTTGTTTCGAATTGGAGATTGGGTTTTCAAGATTGTGGATGATTCATTCGCTTGAGGACAATCAGCAATGTTTTAGAAAGAATTTAGTGCTTTTGGTACTCCCTTCAACTCATTTGAATAAGGTTTATTTCAAATAAAAAAATCAGAAAGAATTTAGTGCTTTTGGTACTCCTTTCAGTTCATTTGAAAAAGGTTTATTTCAAATAAAAAAATTAGAAAAAATAGATGTTATGCTACAAAAATCTTATTTGACTCATTACTGCAGAGAATATGTGTGGGTTACCTAGCATTTTTTAGGAAGTATAAATTGATTCAGCCAGGAAATTTTAGCTCTAGCTTCCAATGATTTTGATAATCCAATTAAAGTGTTTTGATTTAACTTTAGTTTTGTTAAAAAAGGTATAAATTGTAGAAAGAGTTGTTTATCTTAAGAAAGTTAGGTGGCATTCTTTTGGGTAGTATGGTTGATTCTATTTTGTTAACTTTATCATTTCTTTAGAGCCAACACATTTACCCTGTTAAAATTTTGCATTTAGTCTAAGCTTGCCAATTAATCTTGATTGGATCAATTTGAACTTTAAATTATGAGTTGTTTGTTTAGAAAACCTGAGTAGCCAAAAAGCAGTAGCAATGTTCAGTGAAATTTCTTTTGATTTGTTCTCAAATAATTATATATCATCCAATTTCTAATCGAATGAGCACAATAGGCTAAATTTTGTGAAATTAATACAAAACCAGTGATTGAGAGAAGTCGAGTGAAGGAATTTTGGAATAGCTAGAAGCTTCCGTATCACCCTTCAAAACGTATATTCAATTAATGCAAGATTAGGACATGACCTAAGTAGCCTTTCTTTGGCAACAACATTTTAATTGACTCTTGACCTACCTTGTGATTAATTCTACCATTGTTAGCCTCTTTGAGCTTATTTGGTATTCTAAAAGTGTACTAATTCAATTTTTCTTGGTTGCGCTAACATTTAACCATATAACCTAAATTCCTTTATCTTTTCCATTTTAAAATTTGCCACTCTAGGTTGGGTAAGCAAAAATTGTATGTTTGCTTATCAATCAAAATGTGTGAGAAAGTTGGAATTTTTTTTAAGCTTATGAGCTTGATTTTTGAAAAATTTTAAAAATTGGATGATAAGAGTTTAGTGCTTTTGGTACTCCCTTTAACCCATTTTAATAAGGTTTATTTCAAATAAAAAAGTCAGAAATAATTTAGTGCTTTTGGTACTCCTTTCAACTCATTTGAATAAGGTTTATTCCAAATAAAAAAAATCAGAAAGAATTTAGTGCTTTTAGTACTCCCTTTAGCTCATTTGAATAAGGTTTATTTCAAATAAAAAAAATTAGAAAAAATAGATGTTGTGCTACAAAAATCTTATTTGACTCATTACTGCAGAGAATAAGTGTGGGGTACCTTGCATTCTTTAGGAAGTGTAAATTGATTAAGCTAAGAAATTTTAGCTCTTGCTTCTAATGATTTTGAGAATCCAATTAATGTCTTGGGATTTAACTTTATTTTTGTTAAAAAAAGGCATAAATTGTAGAAATAGTTGTTTATCTTAAGAAAGTTAGGTGGAATTCTTTTGGGTAGTGTGGCTGATTCTATTTTTCTAACTTTATCATTTCTTTGGATGATTCATTTTCTTAAGGGCAAGCAAATTCTAAGAGTTGGGTATTTTAATAACTCCAATTCAATGTCTAGTTTTTGTTCATTTTTAGTCCATTTTCCAATTTCTTTTTAGTGTCTTTTGCTTTGTTTTGCTTGCATTTAATAAATTATTCGCATTCTCAGTCTCCTTTAGCTTTTGTGTGTTTTGGAAAGCTTTTGATGGAATTTTCTGCCTAATTATGTATTTTTTAGGTATCTCACAGTTACTAGATTTACCTAATAACTGTGACCTATATTTTCTATCAAAATGCACCATTTTGAAGTATGCCATGATCAGCAGTGCATTTGTTCATATAGAGATGTTCACCATGACCTATGGAGCTCTTCAGTATAGAACTGAGAAAATAAGTACCTCATGATTACCAGGTTTCTAGTAATGATCGTGAGGTAGTCAAGCAGTCAGTCCAGAATGCAAATAAAAGCTATGTCATGGTCATTAGGTTTTTGGTAATAACCATGACCCCCTGTCCAGAAGCAGATCGAAGACACCTCATGGTTAGTAGAAATTTCCTAATGACGTTGACTTATGTCAATTAAAAAAGGGATTTTTAAAGTAGGTCATGATTAGTATGAATTTCCTAATGACCATGACCCTTTTTGGCTTATAAAGAGCAAAATTTTATGTAGAATGAGAAGTTTTATTCCTTCTTTTGTTTCATTCCTTTGTTCATTTTCATACATAGATACATAGGTTTTACATGAAAATAGATAGATTTACAACAAAATACTTAGATCAAAGTTTAGATTTACATAGTTTTGAGCTCATTTCCATTGAAGCCTTAGAGAAGAAGATTGAAAAACTTGGGATTCAGCTTGGTTTCCTTCTACAGAGAATTTCAAGGTTTATTCTCTCATTTTCTCTTTTTATTTTGTAATGGGTAGTGAGTAGTCTATTAGTTATTTGGGGGATCTTTGAATCCCCTACCTATAGTGTGAATATTGAACATATTTTGAGTTTATATGTATAAATGAATGGTTTATTTCACTGTTGCTTATTGTTAGTTCATGGGTTTTCATATTCTCAAGTTATTTTCTAGCTTAGATGAATGGTTTTTGTCATATATCTTTGTTAGTTGTTAAACTTGTGTGGATTGAATGCCATGAATTATTTTGCTTAATTTTTCTATCATAAATGTTGTCTATTTTAGATTGCTCCAGAATGGGACTCTAGATGTTTAGGATTTTAGGACTAGAGTGTGGAGTAAAATAGATGAGTTTTGGGTTGTTTAGCTCCGGAATAGGAAAGCAAATCAAACTTAGGATTAAAAACCTATGCTGTACTAATTGTAAGGCTTGCTTCGGAATGGGATGCTTTGCAAATAGAGTAGCTTGCTTCGGAATGAGACTCTTGGGTTGAGAGGGTTATTCCAAATTTATTTATATATGACATTAGATAAATTAATTCATATTGGGTATGAGGTGGATGGGCGAACCTGAGCAATGCTTCTTTTATATTGATTTCTATACTTGTTAATTTTTTCATAGCTTAACTCACACTAAAATTTACTGTTAGTCTTAAGTTAACAAACTTCCATTGCACATTTTAGTCAATTAATTTATACATTATAGACTATAGATAACTCATACACATAAAACAATTGGGAATTCTTTATCATACAATTAATTCTCATAGCTTGCACATATAATCCCTTGGGTACGATATCTCGGAGTCATAAAAATACTGCACTTTATTACTTATCGATATAGTGCACTTGCTAGGGTCGCAACATCAAGTGAGGCATTTCTTAGGAACTTTAAGCCAAAGTATAGGGTTAAAATAGAATTTTCTCAAGTTCTGAGGGCATCGGATAGCCTGTACACCTTAGCGAAGAAAGTAATGGCCATATGGAATAATAAATTATGTAAAAAAAAAGGAGAGATGTACATAATAAATACTAAGAACTTTTATAACATGTAAATGTACAAAATGATATTTAGTCAAATAATAATGAAAGGGAAATAATAAAATATATAAATATAAATAAAGTAAAAATAATGGCATAATAAATAATAATAATAATAATAATAATAATAATAATAATAATAATAATAATAATAATAATAATAATAATAGTCAAAATAAAAAACAAAAAAAATAATAACAATAATAGTATAATATTTTGGTAGTATAAGAGTATTAAAGGATGATAATAAAATAAATAATAAGTAAAACATGTAAAAATAATAATAATAAAAGGGAAAAAAAATAATAAAATGAATAATAGTGAGACTAATAATTAATAATTAATAAATAAAAAGAAAAAGAAGAAGAAGCACTTACTTGGGGAAAAAAGACCACTTGAAGAAGCTTAGCATGCCAAATGAGAATATTAAAAGGGTATTTATAAGCCAAGGGTGATTCACTTCCTTGACTCATTTGAGGTGACACCCTGAGGCCATGACTCACCTCTAATCCATTAAATGATGCATTTTGCATAGGACATGCAATGTTTTTTGGCTTGCTTTGCAAATTACTCGGGTTTTGCAAGAAAACTCCATAAAAATAGCACAAGAGATAAAAAGCATCATATGATTCAGGGAATAATAATAATGATAATATTATACATGATGGTAAGTAAGATAATAAAATGTAAATAGTAATAATAAAAACTAGGTAAATATATAGGTAAGTGTAAAATAATTTTGATAAATCATAAGATTAATATATTAATAAGTATAATTAGTCTTGTTTATCTTAAAAGTGGTATACTTTTGTTTGTGATTAGTCTTGGTGGTATCCTCCACTTGTTCACATAGTAATGTCATTAATCCTCCCATTTAAATATTAATTACATTAATTAATTAATTAGATAAATTAATTCATTCAAACTTAGTTAATTATTTTTTGAATGTAAACAAAACTAATTATACTTATTAATATATTAATCTTTGAACAAGTGGTATGTGTTTATCTTAAGTAGCAAGTGGTATACTTTGACTCCATAACTGATTACTTCTAACTGGAGGTGAACATAGTTAGGAGGTTGGGTATATCATGACCTTCTTGAAGATAGTTGAGTGATTGACAAAGGATTCACCATCTCATATTTATTAAGGGAAGTTATCTCACATGATTCTATAATTACCTTGTTTAAAAAATCTCTGGCCAGAGTAATATGCCAAGATGGATAGAGATCCATGAAGGGCATTTTGGAAATAATGGTTAAAATTAATAGAACATACATAATTAGATTTATATGAGTTGACAAAAACCCATACTCAAAATCTAATTGATTTAAGAGTGGTGAAGGGAGTAATTGCACGGTAACTGTTTCTATAGAAGGGTATAGTCAAATCACTTGACTTCCCTAACATTTGGGTAGTCATGATTCCTAGCTAAAGGTTGCTCATAATTTGTATAATAGTTTATCATAAATATCAATAGGGATTGATAAATTGATTTAAAGAAGTTTAAATCATGTGAGTTTTGAATAGAACTCACAATTACATATTATACTGCAAATATGAATAGGAACCCAATATGTCACACACATATAGAGAAAAAGGATAAAATGGTAAAATGATAAGGATAATAATATTTGATATTATTATGGGAATAGAGAAGTGAATAAGAGAGTAATTAATTAAAGAGTTTAATTAATTATGATCAAGTAAAATTATTCGCAGAACTTTTTAGAAATATTATGTAAAATAGACCTAATTGAAATAATATATTTCAAAATTAATTATTATTGGACTATAAGTGTTATATGGCTGATATAATAATTAATAGATCCATTGGAGAAATTTAAAGAGGCCCAAGGAAATGATTTTGGCACAAAAACCCTCTAGAGAAAGGGTTTCACGCCAACTACAGATAGAAGACCTTAGAGGCCTAATTCTTGGACCAAAATAAATTAAATATATTTCATAAGTGTTAAGGAGCCTACATATTTAATTTGGATGGATTTGAAATTCATTTGGGTTAATAAATCCAAGTATATGCACAAAGGGCCTAGTTTGTGGGTTTTATGCATAGTCTTTTGTGAAAGGACTTAAATTGGATTTAATTGAGCCCAAATTAATTATTAATAATTCTAGAAGCCCATTTAATATTTCTCCAGAAATTTTAAAGAGCCCAATCCTATTATGAAGTTAGATTTTTAACCTAACTATAAAAATCCAAGTGATAGGGTTTTAGGGTTAAGGTGAACAATTAAGAGAAAAGTTTTTCTCATTCTCTAACCCTAGCTGCTGCTTCCCCCTTGCTAGCATCAAGGGATTTCGGCCAGCCTTGTATTCCTTTATTGTTGGTTTATTCAATCCTGTTCTAGTGTGGATTACTCATTGGAGGTGTTCAGTTTTGAAAACTGTGGTTTGCGATAACCCGGTGAGAAGGAAAAACAACTGTTCAACAAAAATTAACGGTGATTTTTCTTATTCTCATTAATATATATATATATATATATATATATATATATATATATATATATATATATATATATATATATATATATATATATATTGTAAATTCATGGCAAGATCTGATCTATTGGTTAAAAATTTTAAATTTCGCTAATGTAAGAGATTTATGTAACCGATAATTTCTAAGATGGTATTAGAGCCTCGGTTTTGCCATGAATCTACAATTCTATATTTTTTTGCAGAATAGTTTTTATTTTTAAGTTATTTATTTCATGAACTTTAAAATATTAGATTTGATTGTTCATGAATAAGGAATATTGATTTCTGGATGTATGTGATCAAATATATAAAATGAAAAATAAAAACGATTCTTTTAAGAAAAGAATCATTGTGCTTGGCGTGAATGGATTTTATTTTTCAATAAAGTTTAGGGGCTGTTCTAAATTAAATTTTTACCGATCCACTCTAAAATTAATTTTATGTTAATTTATGTGTTTAATATGTGATATTAAGCCATAAGATCAAACAAAATTAAAATCGAACAAGTTTTGCATGAAAACTAATTTAGTCAAAAAGTTCGATAAATTGGCGTTCTTCGTATGTTCTTGATATGTTCTTGGTGTGTTCATGTTTAGAATGATTTTTAATCTTCTAAATCTTATATATTTGATATATTAATGTATTTTTAATTAATTGGATTAATTAAAACGGGCCTTGAATTAATTGGATTAATTTTAATTCATTAAATCACTTAATGGGCTTAATTCACTACAAGAAAATTTGTAAATAGCAAAGGAAATTAGCAACCTAATTTGGTAAATTTTCGTTGGTAATCAAAATTAGCAACCGAAAATAGCAATGGAAAATTCGGTTGCAATTTTGGCAGTTGGTAAATTTAGCAACCGAAATATTTTCCGTTGGTAATTTAGCAACGAAAATTAGCAACGGAAATATATTCGGTTGCTAAAAATACAAACCGAATATCCGTTGCTATTTTTGGTTGCTAATTTTTATTAGCAACGAAATCTAAATTCCGTTGCTATATCTAACCAATGTACATTTTGGTTAATTGGTCAACATTACCAACCAAAATTAAATTCCGTTGCTAAATTTAGCAACGAAATATGAATTCGGTTGGTAAATTTAGCAACCGAATTGTAATTCCGTTGCTAAATTTAGCAACGAAATGTTTGTTTGGTAGGTAAATTTAGCAACCGAATTGTATTTCCGTTGCTAAGTTTAGCAACACAATGTTTGTTCAGTTGGTAAATTTAGCAACGGAAGAATTCTAATTCCGTTGCTAAATTTAGCAACGGAATATGAATTCGATTGCTAAATAAAATTTGACTTTAGCCACTATTTATAACATTATAAATTGTAAAATTACGCTAGTTTTGTTAGATTGGCATAATATTTTAGTTAAATCAAATTATTTATTTATAAATAAATATAATTCAAATTCATTATGAAAAGAAAATATTGTTATTGATAATATAATATTAAAATTTTAATGCACAAAAATTAAAATCCTAAAAATATATTATATTACTGTAAATTAAAATTCTATGAAAACCATAATAAAAACAACAATAACAATCTAAAAATAAAAGTCTATGTTATGTAGCTGGTGGAGGTGAAGGAGACCATAATAAAAACAGCATAAAATCAGTATCAATAACAATCTAAAAATAAAAGTCTAAGCTATGTAGCTGGTGGAGGTGAAGGAGAACGATTTGACTGCTGGGTACCCCTGGTTTCCAAATCTTCAACTCAATTCTTTAGTTGGGTTACAGTATCCATCAACATGGTGAGTGCGGTCTCTAGCTGAACGACTTTCTGAGAAGATTCGCATCGCTTACTACAAGCAGTTATAGATGATGTAGAGGAATTCGAATGTGAAGTATTTGCAATTGAACCTAAACCAAAAATCCTCCCACGGTTATTCTTACCACCAACTACTTGAAGAAAAATCTGACTCTCATCAACACTTTCAGAGCTCTACTACTGTTGAATGAGAGTCTCTTGTATTTGCTCCTATCATTACAATAATTAAAATTAATTAGCTATATTTTTATAAAATAATTAATATTGATGTATAAATTTAACATACATTGAGTTGTCTACAACGGGTATTGACGAATGTCTGACCATCATGCTTTTTTGTGTGAGTGTGCATAAAAACTTCAGGATATGTAGCTTTCTACCCATAGTTATTTCCTGTATAACAAGCAATAAGAAATAATAGTCAAAATACCACTGTTCATTCTACAATAAGGGGAAAAAATTTCACAATTACAACTAAAAAATAGAATAAAGAGTAATCCATATAAGAATTTAAGTGAAAATGACAACAAGAAGAACATCCCTCCTTCAACTAAAAGAAGAACACATGAAGGTAAATTAATAGGTTTTTTTACCATTTCAGCTCATCATGAGTCGTTATTAAGTTTCCCGCAGCAAAGAATGTAGCATTTAGATTTACAAGCAAGAAACAGATTGTAGCTCAAAAGTATAGGAAAATTAGCCTTTTACTACAGCAATAACTTGAGTTTTGAAAGAACACAAAAAGAAACAATTTAAACGAAAGGCACATGAAGGACAAAAACAAACACATATAAGAGTTTAATTTATCTTCTAGAAAAACACACCATAAAAGAAATAGTATCCTACTGGATACATAAACATATGAAGCATAACCTCTCGAGGACATTCTCCAAAGCAACAAGGCTCGACCTCCGAAGTAAATAAAATAAGCCATAAAAGCACACTCAGTGTAGTAACAAGGGTCAACTTAAAGAAGTGGAAAAAATAATAAGTAGATCATCAATGGAGCTTCCAAACTGTCTTCAGCAACAACATCTAAAAGGATTTTTTTTCATGAATAATTTTAATCTCAATACCAACAGACTAAATTTTGCATGTTAAAATGAAAAGGATTCAACTCAAAGCATATCTATTTGGCCAAATCCTCTTGTTGGAAAACTCGTAATTAGTAAATGGTCAACTATGCAGTACTTCAGTTCTAACCTCTAAACCTCAAACTAAAAAAAATTTTGTCCTTTCAAGTTCCAATGTCAATCAAAGTAGAAAAGCATAGTAGGGAATTTTATCTATTTTCCAAATTCAACAGCTTCAATTTGCATTTAGTAGCTAAATGAGTAGAAAACCAGCCACATTCAGCCATCCAATAGAGCTAAGCAATAGTGGAAAACAAAATAGCACATTCAGCCATCCAATAATTATACGTTTATAGAATAAAATGTAAGCATAAAAGTTAGATACTTACCAGTTTAGCCGCATGCTCATGATGGCTCAAAGTTCCTCCAATGTGCACGGCTAGACTCTCACCATCTGAGCCTGCCCACCTATTTGAAGAATTCCTATCTGAACTTGCAATTGCTTCGGGTGTTGCCCAGTATTGCTGCCAACGATTCCATATTTCTTCAGAAATAAAATTAGGTCATTGACCACCCTTCGTGTAAATTACATAGAAATTCTTTATATCGTTGGTGGGCCCGCTTTTCCCAAACTCCATAAATGACATCATTAAATTTGAATCCCAAAAAAATCTTTCTGAAAAAAAAACATAAATATTGCAAAGTACAATAGATAATGCATTAATGTATGAAGCTAATTATTTTAAAACAAATAATGTTATTTATTTTTTGTACCTCAAAATCCTGATAATAAAAATCCTTTGTCTGCAGAGAAAGATTTTTCCAAACATAACCCTCAATTTCCTATCTTACTCATTGATGTGATCTGATTTTTCTTGAACAAATACCTGATGGAATAAACCTGTTAATATGAAAAAAATCAATATCAAATTAGATATCCATACTATTAGTATTTGCCCATGGGCTATTTCATGGGCTCATTTCAAAAATGAAATTGACAACTTATAAAAAAGTACACTTTCTTTTTATGATTTTGAAGTAGGTTGACATGTAGACGTATTTATTAATTCATAAAAGTTGTAAAAAATTTTTTTACACTAAAATAATTTATATTTTTAAATAATTAGTAAAATAAAGTTTTTAAAGTATAGTTACTATAATTAAATTAAAACATCCAACTCAGGAATTCAATTTCTCTGCGGTATATATATATATATATATATATATATATAAACATCCAACTCAGGAATTCAATTTCTCTGCGGTATATATATATATATATATATATATATATATATATATATATATATATATATATATATATATAATATATATATATATATATATATATATTAAGAAGAAGCATGGTGGAAGGATAAAGGTTAAGAATTGTGTACATAGCATTTGTTTCACGCTCCTCTGCTAATGAGTTTCCAATTTTTGAGAAATGGTCACTATGTGCCGAAGATGTTCTTAAAGGTGGCAATGTGATATGTGGAGCTCCTGACTGTTTAAAAAAAATATACTAATTGAATTCAAAACCTTCATATACATTGTTATTCATAAAATTAAAAAAAAAGGCATAGAAAAAGCTATCACTTACAGGATCAGTACTTTCTTCATCCTCTTGAAGTGACTGCTAAGTGTCTTCCTGAAAATGTCCAACTACAACCATTTCATTAAATTCAATTAAAATAATTAGTCGGATATAAATTTAGCATTGGCTTTAGATGAACAAAATTAATTATACATGCACTTGAATCAAAATCAAGCATAATACATAATGACAACATGACACTTGACCTCAAAAGTTAAATCAAATATGTTGCAACATCTAACTCCAATAATTATGATTAAAATAAACACATTATCAACTAAAATCAAATTGAAAAAGCAACAGAGCAGAAAATTACTCTTAAATCTTGTTGGGTTATATAAATGTCTTACAGTTCTTCCTCCTATTCATCTAACTTGTTGCTGCCATCCTATAATAGAAATGTATATGCAAAATATATATGCATGTCCATGTTAAAGCATTTGACGTAATCAATTACAAACACTTTGAATTTCTCTCGCTGCTTCAGTTAGTAGCAAACAAACTTCCATTAAAAAGCAAAAAGCCATACCATCTTCAATGAACTCAACATTTATAACCAGATAGAAGAATCTAATGGTAGGAAAACTATAAACTCTAGCACTTTGTAACAAAAGCAGTGTTCAAATCAGTGGTCCTAATCAAGAACAAAAGCATATATATTTTTTAGACTTTTTTGAAACAACTGATTATGATATCACTTGGAATGAAGGATTTAAAACATAAAGGATGTTTGAAGCAACTACTCTATTACCTGAATGAAACCTGAATTTGGGTGTTTGGAGAAAAAGTATAGAAAGAAATTGTAAAATTAAATAAAATGTAGAGAAAAAAGATAGATAAACGAAATAAACACTAAAGCTCAAAAATAGCGCGAGTAAAAACACATTCATCTATTAATTAAACTGTAATTGAGAAATTATAGAGAAGAAAAACACCTTATAAGAATAGGTGCCCAACCCAAATACAAATCATTGAGGAAAGTCTTCTCTACTATAATTATCATTGAAAGAGATTACAAAAAGAAAAGGGCGGCTGATTTTTTCTTGAAGAAGGCAATTCCCAAGTTATCACTAATTAGAAGGATCATTAAGCAACTCACCAAATTGAGGCAGACAGTAAAATACAACCTCTATAACCATATAAAAGAATCAATTTCTTCTGGATGGGGCAAGCAACTGCCCTTCAAGTTTTTGTCTTTATATATAATTGGTTCTAATAACAATAATCTTATTAATAACATCAATATTATAGACCATAGATATATATACTGACACTGATGTACTAAGAGGTTCTAATTTCCAACCATGCTACATTTTTTCTTAGAAAGAAATAAATTAATAATGGCCAATTGACTTGGACAATTCCAGCATTCAATTGTCAAGTCATACTCCATAATGTGGGTATATCCCTCCAAATATTTCGATCCACCTCTTTAATGTGTTTATTTCTTTTTTGTTTAATTAGGTTCATTAGTGGAAAAATGAGGTATCAAAATTACAATTTATTATTATTATTTTTTAAGAATGCACGAAAATTTATTTTTATTTATCTTATAATATATTTACTACTCTAGCTTATAAAATTTGTATTTTTGTATTTTTTTTATTATTTTCAACTAATTTCCAATGAGCCAAAAGAATTTATTTATAGTTAATTATAAATTTTTTATATGATTACTAGTGTTTTGAAAGTCCAGTTACTCCAACAAATTCTACGAAATAAATTTCTTTTAATATTAATTTTCTATACATATTTAAAATTTTCAAGTTATTTTGAAAGCCTAAAAATAAATTAGAGAAAAAAAGACAATAAAAAGATTAAAACATAATATAATTATTTATGTTATTTAATAAAAAATCCAAGTAGTGTATCCGGCAATGAACAAAATGGCCAAATAGAGCTTCCAACAAAACAAATATAGACGAGTTAAAGTCCAAGAATGCAAAGAATAAAAAACGCACTGAACTACCATTATAATGAGTTAAAAAAACCTCGAAAATCAAAAAATAAAATTAACCGACATAAAAAGAAATTGAAAGGGAAATTTACCAGTGCCTCTATTACAAGCAATTACAAGCTTGAAGCTAGGATAATCCACAGTTTATTGATTTGGTAAAGCCTAAAGCAATTGTAAACTAGAGAGACAGAGAGAGGGACGACGATGTGTGAGGGAAGAGATGAAAATCTAGGGTTTTCCCAATTTATAGTTCTAACAAAGGTAAAAGTACTTAAATGCCCTTAATTTAGCAACGGTATAATTATTTTGTTTCTATTTTTGCAACCGAATTAAATTCGGTTGCTATTTAGCAACGGAATTTAATTTCCGTTGCTATTTTAGCAACCAAAACAAATTTTTCGTTGCTAAATAGCAACCGAATATTATTTGGTTGCTATTTTTTCGTTGAAATTGAAATTTAGCAACGGAATATAAATTCCGTTGCTAATTTAGCAACTGAAATTAAATTCCGTTGCTATTTTAGCAACCGAAATAAATTTTCGTTGCTAAATAGCAACCGAATTTTATCCAGTTGCTATTTTTTCGTTGAAATTGAAATTTAGCAATGGAATGTAAATTTCGTTGCTAATTTAGCAACCGAAATTAAATTCCGTTGCTATTTTAGCAACCAAAACAAATTTCCGTTGCTAAATAGCAACTGAATATAATTCAGTTGCTATTTTTCGTTGAAAGTGAAATTTAGCAACGGAATTTAATTCCATTGATAATTTAGCAACCGAAATTGAATTCTGTTGCTATTTTCCGTCCCAAATTTTATCCGCCATTTTTTGCTGCCTTAATTAGCAACGAAAATTGTATTCCGTTGCTATTTTAGCAACGAAATTTATTTCGGTTGCTAAATTACCAACGAAATTTATATTCTGTTGCTATTTTTCGTCCCAAATTTTATCTTCCATTTTTTGCCACCTTAATTAGCAACGGAATACAAATTTCGTTGCTAATTTTCGTTGCTAAATAATGGCGCCATAAATTCCCTCTACTTTTAGCAACAGAAGCTAACCAAATTTTTTTCGGTTGTTAATTTTACAAAATTCAACCAATTTTATCAACGGAAACTATATTCCGTTGCTAAATAGCAATGGAATAAATTCTGTTGCTATTTTTCCGTTGCTATTTAAAGATTTTCTTGTAGTGATTATGTTTACGAACTTTTAAATTAGTGAATGACATGGTGGGCCCAAGGAGCTGATTTAAATTAAATATTATAGACTTCAATTAAGTTTATTAATGGGTTTTAAAGGCTGGACTAGGCTTGGCTTATTCCAAAAGGCCCAAATTGTCCAATAGACACAAAACTAGTTTGTGTGTGAACACATTTTAGGGTTTATTGTTTGGGTTTTGGCCCACCCTTTGTTTTAAGCCAAAAATTAATTTTTTAATTATTTAATGTGATTAATTAATTAAATAATCAATTGATAATTAATTAATAATCAATTGGATTGATAATTAAGGCAATAACACATGCTTGCAAAAAGGTTTCCTAAAATGAAAGTTTCCAAAATGGAAAAAGTTTCCTAATTTGATCACATTATCAATATAACTCAAAAGTATGTTTCAAAAGTTGAAAAAAAAGTTAGTAATCCATTATATGTTTTACTTTATGCATTAGAAATGCATATAAGGGTGTATGATTGGCATGATGGATAGTTATGGACAAAGGCCCAATGTGATTGAGCATAATGCATGTTTCGGCCTAATGAGGACTTTTATGTCCCGGCCACTTGTTTTTGGTTTGTATTTATTTTTCAAATTGTAATATGTAATTAGATTACTTAGATTAGAATTAGAGATAGAGATGGAGACCATTATCAAGGAGTAAGATGGGCCAGATGGAGATCCAACAAGTTTGAAGATAATGTAATTATTTTTACTTATTTAAATCATGCATATTACCTAGGTATGACCTTTTGATTTTCCTTTTAGCTCAAGAAAATCAATGTAGTAAAGTCCATAACTATACCATATTTGTATGCTTATATTTATGTGATAGATATAGGATGCATATCAATGTACGCCAACCATTTATGATGATACTTTATTAACTAAAATCCCTCATACTAATACTAAGGTATATAAGCCTTCCATTAATTTGAGGAGAACCAGAGTTTGTTATAGTATGGGTTGTTGACCACAGTCAAGCTCACATTATATCGAATATGTTCGAATCTAATTAAATGGATCATCTTAGCTAGCCCATTAGCTTGTTGACCACAATCAAGGCTAATGGTTATAGAGGCAAGATTAGGGAATGCATATATGATATGCATGTATCAAGAGTTGATAACCTAATGATCCAATAGTTATGTAGAGACACAATTGGTATAGAGATACCTACCTTTCCAGGGTATGGAGTTTGATTTTTCATATCAAGGATTGGATATTGGCCTACTAAGAAAACCATCGAGTTTTCTCGGATTAAATAGTAAGGGCTATTAATTCGCAATAAAATAGTGGGAGTAAATGGATTAATTAAAGACCTAATTAATGCATACATATATATGAACATAATCTCATAAGTATTATTTTTCACATCTAGGTCATCATCATGAGTACATCAAATATTAATATACGATTAATATTGGATAACAAACTGGCTGGCACCAACTATTCTGATTGGATCAGGCAAGTGAGAATTGTTCTCAGAGCTGAAAAGATCCATTATGTCTTGGATAAAGATCCACCACCACTTTCATCAGATGATGCCATTGATGAGATCAAGGGCACTTATCGAAAATACATGGAGGATAGTAAAGCAGCAACATGTCTGATGCTGGGTGCTATGTCCTCGGAGCTTCAGAAGCAATATGAGATGATGGATGCGAGAACCATCATTTTGCATCTAGTGAAGCTTTATTATTTTTAGGCTAGAACGAGCAACATGAGATTGCTCGATCTCTATTTAGCTGCAAAATGGTGGAAGGCACTTTGGCTGCTGGTCATGCATTGAAGATGTATGGGTATGTTGAGCATTTGAGTAGACTTGGCTATGTAATGGATAATGATCTATACATAGATTTAATCTTGTACTCATTGGCACTAAGTTTTGCAACTTTCGTGCTTAACTTCAACATGAACAAGATCCAAGTAACCATTCATGAGTTAATCAACATGCTCAAAACAACTGATGGATCCTTCAAGAAGGATTCAAAAAGTGTCATGGTTGTCACTTCTGCTAAAGGCAAGAAGCAGAAGAAGAAGAAGATGACCAAGGCACAGCCAAAAAATGATGGGATTTCTAAGAAGAAGGTTGCCAAGAAAGAGAATCCTAAAGGAATTTGCTTTCATTGTGGAAAAGATGGTCATTGGAAGCGTAACTGCAAGGCCTATCTAGATTCTCTCAAGCAGAAGAAGCAAGTTGATGCTTCTACTTCAGGTATTCATATGATTAAAATAAATACTTATTCTATTGCTTTAAAAAAATCTTGGGCATTATATACCAGATGTGGATCTCATTTGTGTAATGATCTACAGGGGCTTAAAAGCATTAGAAGAGTTGGAAAGGTAGAAATATGTCTACAATCAGCTATTGGACAAAACATCTCTACAACAGTTGTGGGGACTTATCATTTGCCTCTTCCAAGTGAATTAATACTGGAGTTAAATAATTGTTATTATGTTCCAGCATTATCCAAAAGTATTATTTCTTTCAGTTGTTTATTGAATGATTATGACATTTCTTTAAAGGAAAAGTGTTGTTAGATTTTTAAGAACAATATGTTTTATGCAAAAGCTATCATTGAGAATGGTATATTTGTTCTTGATTTAATTAAAGAAGTGCATAATGTGGATACCAAGAGAATGAAATGAGATAATCTAAATACCTCATATTTATGGCATTGTCATTTAGGCCGTATAAATGAGAAACGCATGACCAAACTACACAAGTCAGGTGATTTGGGATCATTTGATTATGAATTATTTGACACATGTAAATCTTGTTTATTAGGAAAAATGACAAAAGCTCTCTTTATTGGTAAAGGAGAATGAGCTAAAATGGTTTTGGACTTAATACATTCAGATGAATGCGGTCCAATGACTACACATGCCAGAGGAGGTTACTCCTACTTCATTACTTTCATAGATGATTATTCCAGGTTATGATATATCTACCTAATGAAATATAAATCAAAAGCATTTGAAAAGTTCAAAGAATTCAGAAATGAAGTAGAGAAGCAACTTGGCAAGAGTATTAAAACACTTAGATCAGATCAAAGTGGAGAATACTTAAGCCAAGAATTTCAAGATTATCTTAGAGATAATGGGATTTTATCTCAATGGACTCCACCATATACACCACAAAACAATGGTGTATCTGAGAGGAGAAATTAAACACTATTAGATATGGTTCGATCCATGATGAGCCGAGCAGACTTGCCTAAATCCTTTTGGGGATATGCATCGGAAACTACTGTTTATGTGTTAAACAGAGTTCTTAGTAAATTGGTTGATGTTACTCCATATGAGATATGGAATAACAAGAAACCCACACTTTCTCATATGAAAGTATGGGGTTGTCCTGCTTATGTGAAGAGGACAATGTCAGACAAACTAGATGTTAAGTCTGACAAATGTTTATTTGTGGGATATCCAAAAGAAACATTTGGATATTATTTCTACCATCCCTTAGAACAAAAGGTGTTTGTCTTAAGGCATGATGTCTTCTTGGAAAGAGAATTTCTCCTACAAGAGGATAGTGGGAGTAAAATTGAACTTGGTGAAGTTTAAGACCCACAAATAGAAGTAGATCAATCGATTGAACCCGAGACTGAATTTCATAATGATGAGATTACAGTTGAACCTAATTATACACAAAATCCTAGAAGATCTACTAGGATGCATTCTATCCCTGTAATATATGGATTTCACATTGATTCAGATAGATACATAACTGTAGCAGAAGACAATGAGCCTACAAGCTATCAAAAAGTTTTGAATAGTTCAGAACGTGATTTATGGCTTAAGGCTATGCAATTTGAAATGGACTCCATATATGAGAATAAAGTATGGACTTTAACTCAACCACCTGAAGGGATAAAACCCATAGGGTGCAAATGGGTCTTTAAAAAAAAGCCCGACATGGAAGGTAATATAGTTACCTATAAAGCTTGCTTAGTAGCAAAAGGCTATCGTCAAAAAAAAGGTATTGACTATGATGAAACCTTTTCTCCTGTAGCGATGCTTAAGTCTATAAGAATACTTTTAGCTATTGCAGCTTATTATGATTATGAGATTTGGCAAATGGATGTGACGACAACTTTCCTAAATGGAAATCTGACTGAGGATGTGTATATGACACAACCAGAAGGGTTCACATCAGGAAATGGTGAAAAAGTATGCAAGCTTCAAAGATCCATTTATGGATTGAAGCAAGCCTCTAGGAGTTGCAACATACGATTCAATGAGACAAGCAAAGAGTTTAGTTTCTCATAGAATGAAGATGAACCATGTGTATATAAAAGGGTCAGTGGGTGTGCAATTGTCTTCCTAGTTCTACATGTGGATGACATATTGATCATGGGAAATGACATTTCTCTTCTCCAATCTGTTAAAAGATGGTTATCCAAGCAATTCTCCATGAAAGACCTTGGAGAAGCATCCTATATTCTGGGAATAAGGATCTATAGAGATAGATCAAATATGTTTCTAGATCTTTCTCAAAGTACATATATAGATAAAGTATTTAAGAGGTTCAATATGGATCTCTCTAAAAAATGTTTTATTCCCATGGTGCATGGGAAACACTTTCTAAGTCTATGTGTCCGCAGACACTAGAGGATAGAGAGAGCATGAATATAATACCATATGCATATGCAATTGGTTCTATCATGTATGCTATGCTATGTACACATCCAGATGTAGCTTTTGCTTTGAGTGTCACAAGTAGATTCCAATCCAATTTTGGAGAGGAACACTGGGCAATTTTCAAGAATATTCTTAAGTACTTGAGAAGGACTAAGGATATATTTTTGGTATATGCGAAGGGCAGTTTGGAAGTAAATTGTTATACAGATGCCAGCTTCCAATCTGACAAAGATGATTGTAAATCATAGTCTGGTTTTGTGTTCATAATGGGAGGAGGGGTAGTTAGTTGGAAGAGTTCCAAATAAGAAACAACTGCTGATTCCACGATAGAATTTGAGTACATTGCTGCTTCGAAAGCAACCAAAAAAGAAGTTTGGATCAAAAAGTTCATATCTAAACTAGGAGTGGTGCCTAGCATTGTTGATCCGATTCCTTTATATTGTGACAACAATGGAGCCATTGCGTAAGCAAAGGAACCATAGTCTCATCAGCAATCCAAGCATGTCCTCAGATACTACAATCTCATAAGGGAAATAGTAGCTAGAAATGATCTAAAAATAAAAAGGGTCCCCACAGATGATAATGTGGCAGATCCCCTCACTAAAGCACTTTCCCAGATTAAGCACGATCACCATATAAATAGCATAGGTCTAAGACATATGAGTGATTGGCTCTAGTGCAAGTGGGAGATTATTAGAGAGTATGGCCTAGAGCCCATGTAATAGGGATGTATTTCATATGTATGAATTCATATTATTAATAAAAGGCATCATTCATTTATTAATGCTATGTTTAAATACATGAGTTTGTAAATCTTAAATTAATAAATGAAGTCCTAGATATTATAAACACAATGCAAAGGCAATCATGAAGTGTTCATGATATGAGATGTCTATTGCATGTAAATGTGTTAATATCTAAATATCCTTAGTCATAGAATTAACAAGATAGGACATTGTTAATTCGGACAGACTAGCACATGTTATGCTTTTTGAATGGTTCAAGCAGTAGTTCTCATAACTGTGATTATGAAAGATAATCAAAGCTAACATGTAGATGCTTGTTAGAAGAACAAGTTCATTGGAGACCTGTAAAGAGAATCCTCGCATGGATATTAAATCTATGTCAGTAAGGAATCTCTTCATAATGGTTATGCAGGTATCCTTAGATTTGAGATCACCAAGGTTATCTTAAGTAGCAAGTGGTATAATTTGACTCCATAACTGATTACTTCCAACTGGAGGTGAACATAGTTAGGAGGTTAGGTATATCATAACCTACTTGAAGATAGTTGAGTGATTGACAAAGGATTCACCATCCAAATTTATTAAGGGAAGTTATCTCACATGATTCTATAATTACCTTGTTCAGAGAATCTCTGGCCAGAGTAATATGCCAAGATGGATAGAGATCCATGAAGGGCATTTTGGGAACAATGGTTAAAATTAATAGAACATACATAATTAGATTTATATGAGTTGACAGAAATCCATACTTAGAATCTAATTGAGATAAAAGTGGTGAAAGGAGTAATTGCACGATAACTGTTTCTATGGAAGCGTATAGTCAAACCACTTGACTTTCCTGACATTTGGGTAGTCATGATGCCTAGCTATAAGCTGCTCATGATTTTTATAATAGTGTATCATAAATATCAATAGGGATTGATAAAATAATTTAAAGAAGTTTAAATCATGTGAGTTTTGAATAGAACTCACAATTAGATACTATACTGCCAATATGGATAGGAACCCAATAGGTCACACACATATAGAGAAAAAGATAAAATGGTAAAATGACAAGGATAATAATATTTGATATTATTATGGGAATAGAGAAGTGACTAAGAGAATAATTAATTAAAGATTTTAATTAATTATGATCAAGTAAAATTGTTCGCAGAACTTTTAGAAATATTTTGTAAAATGGACCTAATTGAAATAATGTATTTCAAAATTAATCATTATTGGATTATAAGTGTTATAGGACTGATATAATAATTAATAAATCCATTGGAGAAATTTAAAGAGGCCCAAAGAAATGATTTTGGAGCAGAAACCCTCCAAAGGAAGGGTTTCACGCCAACTACAGACAGAAGGCCTAATTATTGGACCAAAATAAATTAAATATATTTTATAAGTGTTATGGAGCCTATATGTTTAATTTGGATTGATTTGGAATTCATTTGGGTGATTAAATCCAAGTATATGCGCAAAGGGTCTAGTTTGTGGGTTTTATGCATAGTCTTTTGTGAAAGGACTTAAATTGGATTTAATTGAGCCCAAATAAATTATTAATAATTCCAAAATCCTGTTTAATATTTCTCCAGCAATTTTAAATAGCCCAATCCTATTATGAAGTTGGATTTTTAACCTAACTATAAAAATTCAAGTGATAGGATTTTAGGGTTAAGGTGAACAATTAAGAGAAAAGTTTTTCTCTCATTCTCTAACCCTAGGTGCCACTTTCCCCTTGCTAGCATCAAGGGATTTCAGCCATCCTTGTATTTCTCCATTTTTGGTTTATTCAATCCTTTTCTAGTGTGGATTACTAATTTGGAGGTGTTCAATTTTGGACACTATGGTTTGCAACAACCTGGTGAGAAAGAAAAACAACTGTTCAACAAAAATCAAATGTAATTTTTCTTATTCTCATTAATATATATATATATTGTAAATTCATGGCAAGATCGGATCTATTGGTTAAAAATTTTAAATTTCGCTTATATATGAGATGCATGTAACCGATAATTCCCAACAGTCATGCCCTTGAGCTGTGACTCATTAAAAATACTTTAAACAGATCGTCTTCTTCCTCTTTTTCTTTATTTTTTTATTTTTTCCTCTCTCTCCTAGATGAGACTTACGAACTTCTAGATTGATTTTTTAGCCATATCTCCTTTTTTCTAAGCTTTGATTCATGTATCGTTCTCATCATTGGGTTCAGGATCAAGATACACACATCTAGATATTGATTTCATCGAGTTTTATCTCCTAAAATTTCATTCGCCATTAAAGGTGTAAGGTTGGTATTTCTTCAATTTTCACTTGTTTTTCATATTCTGTAGCTTATTATCTACTCTTGCATTTTATTTTTTTTAAGTTATTTGTTTGATTTAAAGTTAAATTTGTTTATATGGTGTTTTTTTAATGTTATTCATTTTGGCTTAGTTTAATTATTTTACTATAGTTGTTTGTCTCTTTAACTACATTTATAATTACAAATCCCTAGTTAGTTAGAATAATCAAATAATTAAAGAAAAGCAATAAAAAAAGAGAGGCAGCAAGTAGAAAAAATGAAATGAAAATTAAAATGAGAAAAAAGGAAAATAGTAGAGGCAATGTAACACCCTAAAATTTCATTTAACTTGATTATTACATTTTAAACCATGAACAGTAAGACTGGAATGGTATTTGGTGTGATTGTATTAGTATAATACAGTAAAATTTAAAGTGCTTATGTGTTAAATGTGCATAGTTTAGAGAAATCCTATGATGGTTCACCTGTTGGAAAGTTGGATAAAACATTAGATGATATAATGTGAGTTAAATGGAGTCTAGTGACACAATTTGAGAAGAAATTGAGAATTTACTCGATACTGTAAATTAGGTTAACCATAAGTTTGATAGAGCTTTAAAATATTCCATAGATCTTCAAAATTATTCCCATTTTCATAGACTTATTAGAAATAGCATAAATGAGGTATTGGAAGTGAAAATTAATTTTTCTGACAGTTTTGGATTTTTGGATTTTGGGTCTGTTAATTTTACCTATGGAGCTAAAAGGATACCGAAATGATCTTGGAATGACTTGATATTTTAGACACACCCTCCTAAATATATTTTTACTTATAAGAAAAATTTTTAGAGTATTATGATAAAAGGAACATCAGTTTCTAAAAAAAGGTGAAAAATAAAGGTTAATTTGATTAAAAGGCTTAAATGTCATATTTCATTTGTCCAAGAGCATAATTTTCATAAGGAATCCTGTCAAAATCAATTGAAATTAGATATTAGGCTTGAATGAGTGTAGGAATTAATTTGGTGATGACATGTGGTTTAAAAATAAGCTATTATATCAAATAGTAAATGGAGAAATCTTGACCCTTAGTTTGGTAGATTTAAGGGCAGCCTAGAGAGGTTTAGAATCCTCTATATTTTTGCCCAAAAATCTATCATCTTCTCCCATTTTCTTCCTCAAAACCAAAATTCCACCCATATTCACCATTCCACCACTTTCTCCTCACTTCTCTCAATTTTCACCAAATCTTAAACCTAAATTTTATCTATATACACTAGAGAACCTCATCTTCATCATGGGAATCAAATTAGAGCAAAAAAAAAAGCTTGGAAAGGGAGGAACTTTAGTGCGAGAAAGTTACCCTAAATAGGTAAATTCATGAATTTTTGTTAAAATTAATTGGAGATTTTGGCAAGAAATGGTAGAAAATTGTTAATATAATTGTATATGAGTAATTACATGTTGAAATTGATAGTAAAAGCTTACAATTTATTTCTTATATAATTCAACCTAAATATAATTTTAAGGTGAGAGCAAGAGACAGCTAGCAAGGGAAATGCAAGGAAAAAGGTAATATAACTAATCTCAAGTCATTTTAAGGTAAGTGGATATAATTTTACACTAAATTTAATTTAATCTTCTTGAATTTTTCTTAAGTTCACATTATGTTACTATAGGAATTTAAATATAAATGTGAAATAATTTATGATATATTAATAAAATGATGAATTAACATGTAAAGAATAAAAATTAATGAAGAAAACAACCAAAAAGTGAGATAACCTAAGGTGGTCGAATGGTACATTCAATAGTACCATGTGATAATTGCACAGTTCATAAAAGATTAGACATAAATTAGACATTATGATGATAAGTAGATTTGATATGAGCAATTAGAACCCTAAATCATATGTGTACATAATGTATCTAAGTTGTACATAATGGGGATCAAATATGTATTAAATGGTTATAGGTATAATTTAAAGGTATACCTTTATATACATGTTTAAAGGGATTAAAGGAACACGTGTGACATGATGAAGTAGAAAGCTCATGGTGGATGCTTATGAACATGTAATGGCTAAATTGTGTCTTAAGGTATAACATGTGCTAATGTGATGATTACTAGTACACTTAGCATGAAATGTATAATACATTGATGAATGAACATAATAGGATTGATTAGAACTAAAAATTCCATGTGGATATAATGTCGTGTAAGTGGATATAACAATGTACACATATGTAACTATGGATTATGAATGCAAATTGAATGTGTATCAACATATGAATGCTTAAAGTGATCTTGTCAATACATATGACATGCAAATGAATGAAAAATCAAATTGTATGTATAAGAATGTGTTGAGGCTGAATAGAGCATGTAATGAAAATGATACTTTTTCATTTCTTTCAAATGATATTATACTTGTACATTATAAATACATGCTTAATAAACATGGATGGTCATTAATTGAGCATATGAAAATTGTGACATAGTGGGAAATAGTATGGAAATTATGTGAAAGTGTGACATTAAATGAACAAAATATTTGCTAGTAAGTAATCCAAGGTTAAAGAGTGTGATGGCTAACCTTAGAGGCTAATATCATGACAAAATAATGAGTTAATTTAGATTGATGCATATATTAGATTCACAGTCGAGGAATTTGTCACCCAAAGTGGGCCCTTAACACACATATTAGATATACAGTTGGGGAGTTAATCAACCTAAGTGGC
Source organism: Excoecaria agallocha (assembly GCA_037975025.1). Lineage (NCBI taxonomy): Eukaryota > Viridiplantae > Streptophyta > Magnoliopsida > Malpighiales > Euphorbiaceae > Excoecaria > Excoecaria agallocha. The sequence goes on from CM075822.1 coordinate 26,696,091, forward strand.
CAGTCTGTTCACACTAGGTTCACAGTGAGGAGTTAATCACCTCAAGTGATCCTCACACACATTAGATTTACGATTAAGGAGCTGATCACTCCAAGCGATCCCTCAATATATTTTGGAGTAGTTAGGTCACCCCAAGTGGCCTCTCTAGTCCATTTAGTATCACTAAAATCCGGGTTAATTTCATCGGTGGTCATCAAAGTTTAGTGATTGTAATGATATGGTCACTTAACTTTAATTTTTAATGAAAAGATCAACCACCTTTTATTATGTAACTAAAAAGTTAGTTTGACCGGAAAAACTAAAATTTGATACGTCATCAGCTGACTAAATGTCTATGTGGCACAAATATAAATTTCACCATATAAAATAATTTTATTTTTTCTGTTTTCACCCCTTTCTTCCCTAGGCCTCTCTCTCATCTCCTCATCTCTTTTAAAAAAAACAAAGCCTTGGATCTCTACAGTCTCCAACACTGTCTCAGCTCGAACAAACCTCAGCTCATCTTAGCTCGAACAAACCCCATCTCCTTATCTCTTTCCGATTTCATCTTAGATTTTTGGTTGTTTGATATCTTGAGTGTCCCGAGCTGCTCTCATCTTGGTTTTCTAATCATATTTTCTTAGTTTATGGCTACTCATTCTTCTTCATCTGAAATTAATTCATATTATAGTAACGTTAAAGGAAGAAGCAGTGTAATTCCTTATTGTGGTTGCCAAGTTCAAGCTGCAATGAAGACTTCCAAGATCGTAGATAATCCAATGAGAAGGTTTTTCACTTGTTATCTAACTCGGGTAAGATTTAAATTAAGGTTTAAACTAGGGTTTTCATTCTTTGTAATTTATTTTGGTTTTCTCTATTATAGGAAAATAGAGGATATGGATTTTTTAGATGACATAATGCAACATTACCTAATAGGGCTAATCATGTAATAAAAGGGGTACTAAGAAAAATTAAATGGTTAGAGAGAGAGTTGGCTACTAAGAATCAGAGAGGATGGGAGAGAGATTTCGAAGCTAAGAAGCAGAGGGGACATTGGAAGTGTAGAAACATTGTCTGCTGGAGCATTGTTGCAATTGTTGTTTTTTGTAATAATTTTCATGTAGTAGTAGAAGAAACGAAAATTCTGAAGTTGTAATTTATGTAATATGTGGAGTTTATAATTAAGAAAGTTGACTTGGAGCATTGTAGTTATTGTGAAGTTTTAATTTAGATTTTGATCGGTATGCAATTTTTGAGTAATTAATTTACAATATGTAAAAAGACATTAATGGACGAATATGAAATAAACAATTGTAAACATCAACTACTAATTCAAAAGTTGATAATGCTACATAAGTTATGGTCATTTACAAAATAAACAATGCTGTATAATTCAAGTTCTACAAAATGATCATAGCTGCAGTTAAACAAAATTCACATGGCTGTTTAAGTATTACAAAAATCCAAAATAAAGACTTCAAAGTAGAACACAAAATCCTGATCTTCATCGCCTAACAGTCTTCATGAGCAGATTTGAGATGATAAGATGAGCTTTGGCCTTTGTACCTTGATGGAACAACTCTACCTTTCTTCATTTGCTTGGGTTTACTTGGTTTCAATTTCCTTTTCTTTAAGGATTCATTGGATATATCTAAAACAACAATTGACTATGTTAGTTGATTCACATTTTCCTACAACAAATAGAATAGTTGAATAAAACAATATGCAGCATTAAATTAAATAAAAAAGATAATCAATTTAGGTTGAATACCTAAGTACCAACATTAGATTGAGGCTATTTAGAACCATGTCTCCTTGCATTATGTCCAACCTCACCACATACCCTACACTTACTGGTGTATTACTGGCTCTAGCAACATTCCATATCATATCCTTTACAGCTTTACCCTTGAACTTGTCTCTAAAATTTTGGTACATATATCTGACACAATTTTTATGTTTAAACTCTAGAAAAAGATCTTAGATAGCATTGATCAGCCCTTGCATTAAAGAGAATTGATCAGCTCCTGCATGAAAATTTTGATAATTAATTTTGAAATTTAAATATGATGATAGCTGCATACCTTTTGCTTGTCAGACATTCATGTAATGTAGCTACTATTAATTATCTCCAAGTTATGAGAAAGTGTGCATAAAAACCAACTCCTAGTTTTTGTTGACTTGACCCCATCTACCACAGCATATGCTATGGAAAAATGCAATCATCTGGATCTATCCCAATAGCTATCAATAAATTCCCTCTATAGCTGCCCTTAAACCAACATGCATCGATGCTAATGATTGGCCTACATCCAGATTTGAAAGCCTTCTTCAAAGGACCCAAACAAACATAAAACCCTTAAATTGGCATTCTTCCCTCTATAGGATAGTCTTAGTATCAGGATTAGAATCCATAAGTTTAGCTTTATACCTCAACAGAGAAGTATACTGCAAATTCTCATCACCATATATCCATTTCTGCAAATTCTCATCACCATATATCCATTTCAAAGCCATGTCCTTTGCTCTCCATGCTTTCATTCTTCAAATTATATATCCCAAATCACCATTAACAGCTTTTTTAATACGAAGCAAACTCCAAGTTGGATCATCCCTGATCTATCATAATACTTGCTTGCAATCCATTTTGATGTAAGATTTTTGCTATTGAACACCTTAGAACATATGTGTGAAAATTTTGATGTCTTGATTTGAACTGTGGGATCATCCTTACTAATTCTTGATGCATACAATCTGAAATTACACAATGGATCTTTACACTTGGATATGCACCTAAACCTATCATTTGTTGGAAACCATAAATCCCACCTATTATTTATCCCTCAATTTTTTTAAGCTTTCTTGAATTGATCAAAACATGGAACTTCATTCCATGAAGTAAAACAGGCTTATCCATATGCTTCTCGTCATCAAATTCAGGATATTTAACCCTCTCAACATCTTCCTCATCACTATCAACTCCTAAATCCAATTCATTTGAGTCATAGTATTTGGACTCATCTTCAGAATCCACCTGACCTATGTGAATATCAGCTGTATGTTGGTTTTCGTATTACCAATTGGCCTACCATTCTTATTGTCATTAACTTCTGAATCGATAGCTTCTTGAAAGTCCAGATCATTAGCCAAAATGTTATAATCTGGATCATCAAGCATGGTATTTTCAGGCTTAACTTGTTCTTCACTTAATGCATCTTAATTACCTAGAATTTCATCATCAACCTACTCCTCACTTACTGTATCTTGATTACCAGGAATTTCATCATCAACTTACTGCATCTTGATTACCTTCAATTTCAGAATCAACCTCTTCTTCACTTACATTCACTTCTATTTCTCTATAAGGAGTATAATTCCACACCAATTCTAGAAACATATCATAAGAGAAATGTACTACATAAACATCTATTTCTCTATTTTTCTTGCAAACAATTAAACACATCCCAAAAAGGTCATTGTCCCAATCTAAAGGCCTCAACAAACCTCTATCAAAGCCATATCCAGAGAGGATATAATAGTATATCACATATCTACCAGCATCTAATGTTTGCATCCATTTATTAAATAAAGTAAGCCTTATTGAATGGATATCACACTAGTCAAAATGGCAAATAAATCCACCATGATATGTACCATATGTCCAAAAGATTCTTTTATAGGGTAAAATCACTGTAAAATATGTACTATCTGGATCTATGTTTAAAACATCAAACTCTGACCATTTATGTTCAACCATATTTTACATAACAATAAATATATAAATTAAAAGTAATCCAATTTTTACTGAAATAGCTTCAAGAGGACTTGATCAAAATAATAGAAAGGCATCATAAGAGTCATGCATACTAATATTTTAGGTTTGAGAGATTTGGACTTTCAGTATGGGCTACACATGTTACATGATAAAGAATTGTGAACAGCATCATTTACATTTGTTTAACTCTAAATCTTTATATTTATCATCAGAAACAAATGGAGATTTTCGGTGCATACATCAAGTTCATCTCTGATAACTAGTCATCAATTATTTAACAAAATAACTTGCTATGCATGTGACATTATCTTAATCCAAAAATACAAAATAACTATAGTACGGCTATATCTCAATCAAAATCCCTAATTAGTATCTCATCCTTAATTAGTACTGGACATAATCAAATATATAAATCAACCAAGCAATCAACAAGATTTCGATCGACCAATGTTAAAGAAATTTAGAATAAGTTAAATAATTCATCATTTATTAATGAAATTTAAACCATAAAATACCATATTCTGGTGGTCTCATGTCTCCATTTCTTTGAACAGGATGCAACATCTTCAAAAACCAGACAGCGATAGGTTGCCATTTCAATTAAAGTGAAACGCTTATCTTCAATTTTGTTTCCATAAAATTGACAAAATATACCACTGAGAGAATAAACAATAATAGCTATAAAAGTTACAGCTTTAGAATAAACCCTCTCAACCAAAAATGAAAATTTAAGCAGGAAATACTCCCTTCAACTCCCAACTCTTTGTCAAACACAATAAGAAAATGAAAGATAGAAAGACATGCCAAACATAGATTATCAAATACATAAAAATCAAAGAAAAAAGATCGAAGAGGCAGAAATACATCAAAGATAGAGAATAAAGATATGCATACCAAGAACGATAAAGTATATATCAAAGTCCAAGTGAGCTAGATCGGAGAAAGAGAAATGGGGAGACACTACCGCTGGAGATCAATAGATCAAATACAGGTATCGAGACACTTTGGCAGCTATAGCAGAGTGGGGGTGAGACAGATCAAAGAAATAAAAATGGGGAGACACTATGGTGATGGATATGGATAGATGGAGTAGAGAGATCGCGCCACTAGCATGATGGAGATCGACAAACGGAGGCAAACTAACAAAAAGGGGGTGTGAGAAGAGAGAGAAATAGTGAAATGAATTTAATTATGGTTAATGTTTTTTATTTGTGCCATATAGGCATTTAGTTAGCTAATGACGTATCCCATTTTGCTTAGTTGTATTTTTTTTACATGTTTTTCATGCATTTATGTCGAATTTTAATTTTTCCGATCAAACTGAGTTTTAAGTTACAAAATAAAAGGTGGGTGATTTTTTTGTTACAAATTAATGTTTAGTAACCATATCGTTACAATTGCTAAACTTTGATGACCAGTGGTGAAATTAACCCCTAAAATCCTCACCCCACACAAGGATTTTCACTAACCACTATTAGGGGTAAAATTGTAAATATGTAAGAAGATAAGGATTAAATGGTAAATTATACATAAAAGAAGGTATACATGTGATTAAATAATAAATTAAAGTGAAAAATATGATTAATAGATTAAAAAGGTGTAAAAATGTAATTATGCAAGAAATTGGGGGTAAAATCGTAAGTTTGCATTGAAAATGTGATTAAGAGTTAAAATATTCAAATAAGAAAAAAGGGATAAATTCATAACTAAGGAAAAGTTTTAGGGACTAAACTGTAATTTATCACTTCATGAGTAAATATAAGGACTAAAATGTAAATTTTAATCCTAAAGTGGAAAAAAGTCAAGGAAACAAAAAGGACAAAAAAGGGAGTTAACTAAAGTAATATATGTTAAAAGGAAAGTTTATGGACCTAATTGTAATTTTCCAAAGTTTATGGACCTAATTGTAATTTTCCACCTAAGTAAGAATTATATGAGAAAGGTAAGAAAATTAAGTAATGGAATGACTGAATGGTAATTTAAGACATTAAGAGAATAAATTTTAGGTTAAATGAAAATAAATACCAATTAAAGGAAAAATGGTAATTTTATGTATTGTGACTTTATTTGATGAAATTTTGTGTTGTTGTATCCACCACTAGGCAACAGAGTTGCTTAGCATGTGGTTTGTTTGACTGCAAGTAAGGATAGTTGTTTGAAGATCAAATGAGCAAAGGACGTATGACATGTACATATGGACCCCCTTTTTTAGACATTTTAATATATGTGAAAAATATGTTAGCTAATTAGAAATGGTTAGGTAATATGTTAATAAATTCTAAACTTTAACGAACATATGATATGAATGCTAGTGTGGTTGTTGTATGTGAACTGACATGTAATATATTGTGCAAAGAATGTTAAACAATGGTGTGAACCTATATTATGATAAGTGCATAGACGATGATTATGTGGTTGTGTTTGATATGGATTGTGGTCAATTTTTGAAGTGCTGCCATTGTTTTTGGAGTATTGGAGGTGGAAAGGTTGCCTTATAGGAGTGTTAGTTTGCCCATTTGTAAGTTTAGGTAGCATGATTTATAGCTGTTATCCTAAATTAAAAGTGTATATCATCACTAATAAGGGATCATAAATAGCTTAAGTAGCCAGACAACATTATTAATGGAAGTTCCTCGTGTTTAAAGTTATGTTTTTCAAAGCTTTAAGCTATCTAACCTTGTTAATTTTGCTAGAATGTATTTTTTCATTTGATTTACTTAATTATTAACTAATATAATTTTTCATAAGTTTAGGTAGAATGAATATATATATATATATATATATCTATTATATATATATATTATCTACTATTTGATTTACTTAATTATTAACTAATATAATTTTTCATACCATATGTGTGTCACGCATTTTGAGTCAACGTAGAGGAAAAGGCGGAGTAGATTACCTTAGGTTTTATTTCCTTATTTATTATTATTTTGGGCTTGCATAATTTCCCCTGTATTTATTGCAAAAAAATGTAATAATAAAGGTTTTTTTATGCATTTAAAAATCCAGCAAAACTATTTTCTACTAATTAATTGAATTTTTCTAATAAAATGGATTAATGTCCTATTTTATTCCAAAAATCACACAAATGAAATTAATAAACTATACATGAGGTGTTGGAATTTAAAGGTTACATGCATCACATACATGAGCAGAATTTTAATTTTTTTTTAACCATTAGATTTGATCTTGCCATGAATACACAATATAACTATATGAGAATAAGAAAAATCACCTTTGATTTTTGTTGAACAGTTGATTTTACTTCGCACCGGGTTGTCGCAAACCACAGTGTCCAAAATCGAACACCTCCAATGAGTAATCCACACTAGAGAGGGGGTAAATTGACCAACAAATTGGTGTTCAACTAGGGCTGGCCGAAATTCAAGAAGCTAGCTTGGAGTTGGCGCAAAAAGGGAGAGAGAATAAAGAAAAAAGACTTTCCTTTTGTTTTAATCACTTAACCCTAATTCTCATTAGTTGGCCTTTTATAGTTAGGTTAAAATTCCAACTCCTTAATGAGATTGGGCTCTTTTAAAATTGCTGGAGAATATTAATTGGGCCTCTGGAATTAATTATAATCATTTGGGCTTAATTAAATCCAATTTAAAACTTTTCATAAAAGTCTATGCACAAAATCCACAAACTAGGCCCTTTGTGCATCTAATTGAATTTAAATACCCAAATGGATTCCAAATCCAACCAAATTAAATATGTAAGTTCCATAACACTTATGTAACATATATAAATTAATTTTGGTCCAGAAGAAAAATCCCTCTAAGCCCTTCTGTATGGAGTTGGTGTGTGGCCCTCTTTTGGAGGGCTTCCTCCAACTTCTTCATTCCTTTGGCCCTTTATAATTTCTCCAATGGACCTATTAATTATTATATCAGTCCTATAACACTTATAGTAGTCTTTATAACACTTATAAGATAATAATAATTAATCATAAAATACATTATTTCAATTAGGTCCAATTTTGCAGAACATTTCTCAAAAGTTTCGCGAACAATTTTATTTGATCATAATTAATTAAACTCTTTAATTAATTATTATCTTATTCACTTCTCTACCTTCATAATAATATCAAATATTATTATCCTTGTTATTTTACCATTTTACCCTTTTCTCTATATGTGTGTGACCTATTGGGTTCCTATCCATGTTGGCAGTATAATATGTAATTGTGAGTTCTATTCAAAACTCACATGATTTAAACTCCTTTAAATAATCTTATCAATCCCTATTGATACTTTTGATACATCATTATACAAGTCATGATTGGCCTATAGCTAGGCATCATGACTATCCAAATGTCAGGAAAGTCAAGTGGTTTGACTGTACCCTTCCATAGAAACAGTTACCGTGCAATTACTCCTTTCACCACTCTTATCTCAATTAGATTCTGAGTATGGATTTCTGTCAACTCATATAAATCTAATTATGTATGTTCTATTAATTTAACCATTGTTCCTGAAATGCCCTTCATGGATCTCCATCCATCTCGGCATATTACTCTGGCCAGAGATTCACTGAACAAGGCAATTATAGAATCATGTGAGATAACTTCCCTTGTTAAATCTGGGATGGTGAATCCTTTGTCAATAACTCAACTATCTTCAAGTAGGTCATGATATACCCAATCTCCTAACTATGTTCACTCCCAGTTGGAAGTAATCAGTTATGGAGTCAAAGTATACCACTTGCTACTTAAGATAACTTTGGTGATCTCAAGTCTAAGGATACTTGCACAACCGCTATGAAGAGATTCCTCACTGACATAGATTTAATATCCATGTGAGGATTCTCTATGCAGGTCTCCAATGAACTTGTTCTTCTAACAAGCATCCACATGTTAGCTTTGATTATCTTCCACAATCACAGTTATGAGAACCACTGCTTGAACCATTCAAGAAGCATTACATGTGCTAGTCTGTCCGAATTAACAATGTCCTGTCTTGTTAATTCTATGACTAGGGATATTTAGATATTAACACATTTGCATGCAATAGTCATCTCATATCATGAACATTTTCATGATTGCCTTTGCACTGTGTTTATAATATCTAGGACTTCATTTATTAATTTAAGATTTACAAACTCATGTACTTAAATATAGCATTAATAAATGAATGACGCCTTTTATTAAGAATATAAATTTTATACATATGAAAAAAATCCCTATTACATGGGCTCTAGGGCATACTCTCTAACAATCTCCTACTTGCACTAGAGCCAATCACTCATATGTCTCAGACCCATGCTATTTATATGGTGATCATGCTTAATCTGGTAAAATGCTTTAGTGAGGGGATCCGTCACATTATCATTTGTGGGCACCCTTTGTATTTTCACATCATTTCTAGCTACTATTTCCCTTATGAGATGGTAGCATCTGAGAACATGCTTGGATCGCTGATGAGATCGTGGTTCCTTTGCTTGCGCATTGGCTCCATTGTTGTCACAATATAAAGGAATCGGATCAATAATGCTAGGCACCACTCCTAGTTCGGTTATGAACTTTTTGATCCAGACTACTTCTTTGGCTGCTTCTGAAGCAGCAATGTACTCAGCTTCCGTCGTGGAATCAGCAGTTTTTTCTTATTTGGAACTCTTCCAACTAACTGCTCCTCCTCCCATTATAAACACATAACCAGATTGTGATTTACAATCATCTTTGTCAGATTGGAAGCTAGCATCTGTATACCCATTTACTTCCAAACTGCCCTCTCCATATACCAAGAATACATCCTTAGTCCTTCTCAAGTACTTAAGGATATTCTTGACAGCTGCCCGGTGTTCCTCTCAAAAATTGGATTGGAATCTGCTTGTGACACTCAAAGCAAATGCTACATCTGGACGTGTACATAACATAGCATACATGATAGAACCAATTGCAGTTGCATATGGTATTCTATTCATGCTCTCTCTATCCTCTAGTGTTTGCGGACACATAGACTTAGAAAGGTGTTTCCCATGCACCATGGGTATAAATCCTTTCTTAGAGAGATCCATATTGAACTTCTTCAATACTTTATCTCTCTGAGAAAGACCTAGAAACCTACTGGATCTATCTCTATAAATCCTTATTCCCAGAATATAGGATGCTTCTCCAAGGTCTTTCATGGAGAAATGCTTAGATAACCAAATTTTAACATATTGGAGAAGAGAAATGTCATTTTCCATGATCAATATGTCATCTACATATAGAACTAGGAAGACAATTGCACTCCCACTGACCCTTTTATATACACAAGGTTCATCTTCATTCTGTGAGAAACCAAACTCTTTGATTGTCTCATTGAATCGTATGTTCCAGCTCCTAGAGGCTTGCTTCAATCCATAAATGGATCTTTGAAGCTTGCATACCTTTTCGCCATTTCCTGATGTGAATCCTTCTGGTTGTGTCATATACACATCCTCAGTAAGATTTCCATTAAGGAAAACTATCTTCACATCCATTTGCCAAATCTCATAATCATAATGAGCTGCAATGGCTAAAAGTATTCTTATAGACTTAAGCATCGCAACAGGAGAAAAAGTGTCGTCATAGTCAATACCTTCTTTTTGACGATAACCTTTTGCTACTAAGCGAGCTTTATAGGTAACTACATTACCTTCCATGTCGGTCTCCTTTTTGAAGACCCATTTGCACCCTATGGGTATTATCCCTTCAGGTGGTTGAGTTAAAGTCCATACTTTGTTCTCATACATGGAGTCCATTTCAGATTGCATAGCCTTAAGCCATAAATCACGTTCTGAACTGTTCAAAACTTCTTGATAGCTAGTAGGCTCATTGTCCTCTACTACAGTTATGCCTCTATCCGAATATATGTGAAATCCATATCTCAAGGGATAGAGCGCATCCTAGTAGACCTTCTAGGATTCTGTGTATAATCAGGTTCAACTGCAATCTCATCTTTATGAAATTCAGTTTCGGGTTCAATCGGTTGATCTACTTCTATTTGTGGGTCCTGAACTTCACCAAGTTCAATTTTACTCCCACTGTCTTCTCGTAGGAGAAACTCTTTTTCAAGAAGACAACATGCCTTGAAACAAACACCTTTTGTTCTAAGGGATGATAGAAGTAATTTCCAAAGGTTTCTTTTGGATATCCCACAAATAAACATTTATCAGACTTAACATCAAGTTTGTCTGATATTGTCCTCTTCACATAAGCAGGACAACCCCATACCTTCATATGAGAAAGCGTGGGTTTCTTGTTATTCCACATCTCATATGGAGTAACATCAACCGATTTACTAGGAACTCTGTTTAACACATAAACAGTAGTTTTTAGTGCAAATCCCCAAAAAGACTTAGGCAAGTCTGCTCGGCTCATCATAGATCGAACCATATCTAATAGTGTTTGATTTCTCCTTTTAGATACACCATTGTGTTGTGGCATATAAGGAGGAGTCCACTGAGATAAAATCCCATTATCTCTAAGATAATCTTGAAACTCTTGGCTTAAGTATTCTCCACCTCGATCTGATCTAAGTGTTTTAATACTTTTACCAAGTTATTTCTCTACTTCATTTCTAAACTCTTTGAACTTTTCAAATGCTTCAGATTTATATTTCATTAGATAGATGTATCCAAACCTGGAATAATCATCAATGAAAGTAATGAAGTAGGAATAACCTCCTATGGCATGTGTAGTCATTGGACCATACACATCTGAATGTATTAAGTCCAAAACCACATTTGCTCATTCTCCTTTACCAATAAAGGGAGCTTTTGTCATTTTTCCCAATAAACAAGATTCGCATGTATCAAATGATTCATAATCAAATAATACCAAATCACCAGACTTGTGTAATTTGGTCATGCGTTTTTCATTTATATGGCCTAAACGACAATGCCATAAATATGAGGTATTTAGATTATCATGTTTTATTCTCTTGGTATCCACATCATGTACTTCTTTAACTAAATCGAGAACAAATATACCATTCTTAATGATAGCTTTTACATAAAACATATTGTTCTTGAAAATAAAACAACACTTGTTCTTTAAAGAAATATAATCGTTCAACAAATAACTGAAAGAAACAATACTTTTAGATAAAGCTAGAACATAATAACAATTATTTAATTCCAGTACTAATCCACTCGGAAGAGGCAAATGATAAGTCCCCACAACAGTTGTAGAGATGTTTTGTCCAGTAGCTGACTGCAAACAAATCTCTGCCTTTTCCACTCTTCTAATGCTTCTAAGTCCCTGTAGATCATTACATAAGTGAGATCCACATCCGGTATCTAATACCCAAGATTGTTTAGAAGCAATAGAATAAGTATTAATTTCAATCATATGAATACCTGAAGTAGATGCAACAGCTTGCTTCTTCTCCTTAAGAGAATCTAGATAGGCCTTGCAGTTATGCTTCTAATGACCATCTTTTCCACAATGGAAGTAAGTTCCTTTGGGATTCTCTTTATTGGCAACCTTTTTCTCGAAAATCCCACCATCCATTATCTCATGTTGCTTCTGAAGCTCTGAGGACATAGCACCCAGCATCAGACATGCTGCTGCTTCACTATCCTCCATGTATTTTCGATAAGTGCCTTTGATCTCATCAATGGCATCATCTGATGGAAGTGGTGGTGGATCTTTATCCAAGACATAATGGATCTTTTCAGCTCTGAGAACAATTCTCACTTGCTTGATCCAGTCAGAATAGTTGCTGCCAACCAGTTTGTTATCCAAGATTGATCGTATATTTGATGTGCTCATGATGATGACATAGATGTGAAAAAGAAAAGATATGAGAGTATGTTCATATATATGTATGCATTAATAAGGTCTTTAATTAATCCATTTACTCCCACTATTTTATTGTGAATTAATAGCCCTCACTATATAATCCGAGAAAACCCGATGGTTTTCTTAGTGGGCCAATATCCAATCCTTGATATGTAATTTGACCTTGACTGTGGTCAACAAGCCAAATTCCATACCCTTGAACGGTAGGTATCTCTATACCAATTGTGTCTCTACACAACTATTGGATCATTAGGTTATCAACTCTTGATGCATGCATATCATATATGCATTCCCTAATCTTGCCTCTAGAACCATTAGCCTTGACTGTGGTCAACAAACTAATGGGCTAGCTAAGATGACCCATTTAATTAGATTTGAACATATTCGATATAATGTGAGCTTGACTGTGGTCAATAACCCACACTATAAAGAACTCTGGTTCTCCTCAAATTAATGGAAGGCTTATATACCTTAGTATTTTTTTGAGGGTTTTAGTTAATTAAATCTCATCATACATGGTTGGCATACATTGGTATGCATCCTATATCTATCACATAAATATAAGCATACAAATATGGTATAGTTATGGACTTCACTACATTGATTTCCCCGAGCCAAGAGGGAATCAAAAGGTCACACCTAGGTATTATGCATGATTCAAACAAGAAAATAATTACATTATCTTCAAGCTTGTTGGATCTCCATCCGGCCCATCTTGCTCCTTGATATTGGTCTCCATCTCTATTTCTAATTCTAATCTAAGTAATCTAATTACATATTACAATTTAAAATGAAATACAAACCAAAAACAGGTGGCCGGGACATGAAAGTCCTCATTGGGCCAGAACATGCATTATGCTCAATCACATTGGGCTTTGTCCATAACTAACCATCATGCCAATCATACACCCTTATATGCCTCTCTAATGCATAAAGAAATGGATTACTAAATTTGTTTCAACCTTTGAAACTATATTTTGAGTTATTTTAATGATGTGATCAAATTAGGAAACTTTTTCCATTTTGGAAACTTTCATTTTAGGAAATCTTTTTGCATGCATGTGTTCTTGTCTTAATAATCAATCCAATTGATTATTAATTAATTATAAATTGATTATTTAATTAATTAATCATATTAAATAATTAAAAGAATCAATTTTGGGCTTAAAACAAATGTAGGCCGAAACCCACAGAAGAAAAATTCTAACTATGTTCACACACAAACTAGTTTTGTGTCTTTTGGACCATTTGGGCCTTTTGGAATGAGCCAAGCCCACTCCAGCCCTTAAAACCCATTAATAAACTTAATTAATGTTTATAATGTTTAATTTAAATCAGCTCCTTGGGCCCACCAAGTCATTCACTAATTTAAACCAAGTCCGTAAACATAATTAAGCCCATTAAGTGGTTTTAATAAATTAAAATTAATCAAATTAATTTAAGGCCCATTTTAATTAATCCAATTAATTAAAACACTTTAATATATCATATATATCAGATTTAGAAGATCAAAAGTCGTTCTAACCAAGAACACATCAAGAACACACGAAGAACACCAATTTATCGAATTTTTCGACTAAACTAGTTTTCATGCAAAACTTGTTCGATTTTAATTCCGTTTGATCCTACGGCTTAATATCACATATTAAACACATAAAATATCATCTAAATGATGTTTTAATAGATCCATAAGAAATTAAATTAGAACAGCCCCTTAAATCACCTAGGGTTTCACGCCAAACCCTAATAGGTTTCACGCCAAACCCTAATGGGTTTCACGCCAAACCCTAATCACAATCATTCAAAATTTCATTTTTGTTTCCACCAAATTTATTTGATCACAAATACAACCAGAAATCAATATTTCTCATTCATGAACAATCAAATCTAATATTTTAAAGTTCATGAAATAAATAACTCAAAACAAAACAAAACAAAACTTATTCCGCAGAAAAATATAGAATAGTATATCCATGGCAAAACCTGGCTCTGATACCATGTTGGAATTTAACGGTTACATGCATCACATACATGAGCAGAATTTTAAATTTTTTTTAACCATTAGATCTGATCTTGCCATGAATACACAATATAACTATATGAGAATAAGAAAAATCACCTTTGATTTTTGTTGAACAGTTGATTTTACTTCGTACCGGGTTGTCGCAAACCACAGTGTCCAAAATCGAACACCTCCAATGAGTAATCCACACTAGAGAGGGGTAAATTGAACCAAAAAATTGGTTTTCAACTAGGGCTGGCCGAAATTCCAAGAAGCTAGCTTGGAGTTGGCGCAAAAAGGGAGAGAGAATAAAGAAAAAAGACTTTCCTTTTGTTTTAATCACTTAACCCTAATTCTCATTAGTTGGCCTTTTATAGTTAGGTTAAAATTCCAACTCCTTAATGAGATTGGGCTCTTTAAAATTGCTGGAGAATTATTAATTGGGCCTCTGGAATTAATTATAATCATTTGGGCTTAATTAAATCCAATTTAAAACTTTTCATAAAAGTCTATGCACAAAATCCACAAACTAGGCCCTTTGTGCATCTAATTGAATTTAAATACCCAAATGGAATCCAAATCCAACCAAATTAAATATGCAAGTTCCATAACACTTAAGTAACATATATAAATTAATTTGGTCCAAGAAAAAGCCCTCTAGCCCTCTAAACCCTTCTGTATGGAGTTGGGCGTGTGGCCCTCTTTTGGAGGGCTTCCTCCAACTTCTTCATTCCTTTAGCCCTTTATAATTTCTCCAATGGACCTATTAATTATTATATCAGTCCTATAACACTTATAGTAGTCTTATAACACTTATAAGATAATAATAATTAATCATAAAATACATTATTTCAATTAGGTCCGATTTTGCAGAACATTTCTCAAAAGTTCCGCGGACAATTTTATTTGATCATAATTAATTAAACTCTTTAATTAATTATTATCTTATTCAATTCTCTACCTTCATAATAATATCAAATATTATTATCCTTGTTATTTTATCATTTTACCCTTTTCTCTATATGTGTGTGACCTATTAGGTTCCTGTCCATGTTGGCAGTATAATATGTAATTGTGAGTTCTATTCAAAACTTCACATGATTTAAACTCCTTTAAATCATCTTATCAATCCCCTATTGATACTTTTGATACATCATTATACAAGTCATGATTGGCCTATAGCTAGGCAGTCATGACTATCCAAATGTCAGGAAAGTCATGTGTTTGACTGTACCCTTCCATAGAAACAGTTACCGTGCAATTACTCCTTTCACCACTCTTATCTCAATTAGATTCTGAGTATGGATTTCTGTCAACTCATATAAATCTAATTATGTATGTTTCTATTAATTTAACCATTGTTCCTGAAATGCCCTTCATGGATCTCCATCCATCTCGGCATATTACTCTGGCCAGAGATTCACTGAACAAGGCAATTATAGAATCATGTGAGATAACTTCCCCTTGTTAAATCTGGGATGGTGAATCCTTTGTCAATCACTCAACTATCTTCAAGTAGGTCATGATATACCCAATCTCCTAACTAATGTTCACTCCCAGTTGGAAGTAATCAGTTATGGAGTCAAAGTATAACCACTTGCTACTTAAGATAACTTTGGTGATCTCAAGTCTAAGGATACTTGCACAACTGCTATGAAGAGATTCCTCACTGACATAGATTTAATATCCATGTGAGGATTCTCTATGCAGGTCTCCAATGAACTTGTTCTTCTAACAATCATCCACATGTTAGCTTTGATTATCTTCCGTAATCACAGTTATGAGAACCACTGCTTAAAACCATTCAAGAAGCATAACATGTGCTAGTCTGTCAGAATTAACAATGTCCTGTCTTGTTAATTCTATGACTAGGGATATTTAGATATTAACACATTTGCATGCAATAGTCATCTCATATCATGAACA
>CM075822.1:26712745-26753745 GCA_037975025.1 Excoecaria agallocha
TATATAGGTGGAGAATAGAAATGTTGGCTCAAGTCAATATCTGCAAGCCACTAGAGAGTAAAGCAAGTGAAGACTAATTTTGATGTTTAGTTATTTTTAGTAATAGTTCAATGTAAATAATTTGAGACATGTAATGAACTAATTTGTAATTGTACTTTAAGTATGTTAAATTTATATGTATAAATATGTATTTATGCAAGCAATTTAGTAAATTAATAAGTAAATAAAAGGTAATAAGAGCAAGCATTAAATTTATGGAAAGCAGGCTATGAAGTACACTCATGATGAACTCAACATGAAGACAAGAAGAATCCTATATCAGAATCATAAGCATTCTCAGTAGGCCAATGGTTTTTTATGCCAAACCTAAAATCTTCCTACAAATAACCCAACACCTTTTCACATGTGAGAACACAAAATTTTCCTATAGATAACCTAATGCCTTTTCACAGGTGAAAAGCTAAAATCTCCCCAGTGATAACCCAACCTTTTTATACATTATAACTAAACCTTTTCACAGGTCATAACCAAACCTTCTTATAGTTTCTTATAAGTCACACCAAAACCTAACTTTTCTATGAGTTGATAAAACTAGAATTTTTTACAAGTCACCAAAACCAGACTTTTCCCCGAGTCACTAAAAATGGCTTTCCTTCAAGTTAAAAAAATTAACTTTCCTGTAAGTCACCAGAATCGACTTTCCTATATGTCACCAAAATCAACTTTCCTATGAATCACCAAAATCAACTTTCCTACAAGTCACCAAAATTATCTTTCCTACGATGTTGAAAACCTAACTTTTCTATAAGTCAAAAACTCAACTTTACTAAGAGTCGAAAACCCAACTTTTTTATGAGTTAAAAACCTAAATTTCCCACGAGCCAAAAAACCTGACTTTCCAACGAGTCAAAAAAAGAAACTTTCCTATCTTTCATAGTTAGAATTTATGACAAGTCACAAACCAGTCACTTCCAAAGAATTCTCTACCTCAAGTACAGTCTTTTTCCTTTTACTTTAAATTTTTACTCACTTGGGCACTAGTGCACACATTTCCCTAAAATTTTGGGGCAACTTTAGAAATAGGATCCTAAGGTAGCCCAGATCAAAGTTATCTTATGATGAAAAAATTCATATTTTAAATGGAAATCACAAACTCAGAGTTCGTCCATGATTTTCACAGTTTTCCCCCGTCCTATGTTTTTTTTGTGATTTTTATCCTTTTTTCCTCAAGTTTTGAAAATGGGACTTAAACTTTTAAAATTTACCCTTTTGCCATGATAGACAATCATCTCACATGGATAGATGCCTGTCTATGGCTATTTTTATCCTTTGGCTATCTCTTGGTAGATGGCCTGTCTTGGCCATCCTAGTTTGTTCGTGACTTAATGATAGACATCCATCTGTCATTGAGTCATAACCACAGGTAACTAGGTTAGGATTTTAAGGGCATTTTTGGAATTTTAAGTTTTAATTTGAGTGACACCTGTCTATTAGTGATAGATACACATCTATAAGGATTTTTAAGAATTCCTAAGTTTTCTAGCAACTCAAAAATTAAATCAAAGCCTAATTTGGAAGGATTGGATCTTAACGAATTTGAAGGGATTCATAAGCATATTTTTATGGGAAGATTGAGATGGAAACCATCTCAAACTCTTCCCTCTTATTTAATTTAAAAAACCTTAGTTTTTCAAAAAGGGGAGAGGAACATTCGAAAAAGAGTGGCAGAACTCTTGAGACAACAAAGATAATTAATGTTCTTAAGATCAAAGGCCTTCTTACACTTTACCCCTCAGACTCCTTTACACAAAATTTTTTAATCACTCTTTAAATATGGAAATCATTAATTGAGCCCTAAAGTGTAGCTTCTGGATATTAGAGAAACAAATACTCCTGAGGGTAATATTCTGGGCCACCTCTGCTTTTTTTCACCATACCATGAAAGCATGTTTGATTTAATCTCATTTTACATGTAATACTATGTGATTTATCATTGCTAAATTTATATATTTACATCTCTATAATTCTCTATGATGCCATGAACAATCTGAATGTGATTTAATATGTGATGCCCTCACAATTCGGGCCATCAAAAATGTACTTTTTGAGGTAAATAGTGATACCAAGGTGAATAGTATCACTCGGAGCTCGCAAAACTTTTTCATCTCCATTGGAAAGTAAAATTAATAATGAGTTTGATGGTATAATTTGAGGTAAAAATGAGATCAAATAGGCCTTCAAAATAGATAGAGAAAAAAAAATTTCAAGATCGTATTAAGGTTTGACAAAACTTTGATTAGCCCAAAAATATTCCACAGACCTTTAAAAATCATTCTGCTTACTTAGGCCTACTTGAAATAATTCTAAATAATATTTGGAAGTTAAAAATAATTTTTCTAACAATTTTGAATTTTCAGGTTACAAATTGGTAAATTTTACCTCTAAAGCTGGAAGTATATCAAAATGATATCAAAATTGACCCAAAATTTTAAATACATGTTAATAAATGTTTTTTCATATTTTGGATTAAATTTTGGGAAAATTTAATAAATAAAATAGTAAAATCCAAAAAATAATGATAAATGGAGGTCATTTGATTATTTGGGTGAAATGGCACTCACTCACACCTTTGACTCGCTAAAGGGTGTGAGTGACTCAAGGGAGTGACTGATGATCACTCACTCCTAAAGGGTACGATTGAAAATGGATAGTAATTAAGGAGAGGATGACATATGGCGTAAAATAAGCCATTAGATTCAGTAGTAAATGGACTAATCTTGATCCTCCATTTAAAGTGCTAAAAGTTAAAATAGAGAGATATAGAAATCTCTCTAAAACTTTTCAAAATTCAGCCATCTTCCTCCATCTTTTATGGCTGAATTTACTACTAACACTCCCTCACCATCTTTTTTCTTCTAGTTTTCATTTTCCACATAATTTTTAATGCAAATTTCATCTAGATACCATATAAATCATCCTTTCCATCTTATAAAAAGGATTGAAGTAAAAATAAGCTTGGAAAGTTAAGAATTTTAGTGAGAGAAAATTTACCAAGTAAGTGAATTTATGTGTTTTTGTTAGAATTAATCTGGGGATTGGGTAGGTTATTATTTTAATGTGATTTTGGATGGAAAATTAAAGAGAAATTCATGGAAATTCCTTGAGTATAATTTAGCCTAGATGAAGAACAAGAAAAATAAAAAGAGAAAAGAGAAGACAAAGGAAAAGAAAAGGAAAATTAAAGAAATTAAGTTAAATTAAGGTATATGGATACCTAAACTAGCTTATTTCATTAAAACCTCAGTTATGTAACTTAGGGATTTATGTTTAGGCTATGTCTAAATATAAATTAATTGTAGATTAATGCAATTAAATATCAAATAATAAAATTGGCATGAAAAATTCCATGCAAGAATGATTAAAAGTATGAAAATGGAATTGGAACCCATTTTGTAACTTAAAGTTCATGTATGTGATGTAATTTATAATTTAATCTAATGGTATATACATGTAATTAGGAGATAAATAATGAAATATGTGAAGTCAAATTCATGAAATTATAATTAGAGATGATACATTAGTTATGGAACCTATTATGAAAATATGGGATAATAAAGCTATTTGAGGAATCAATTTGATTTAAGGCTAAAAATTTGTTAAATATATATGGAAAACATGGCTGAAAGATGTTTTGTGAATTAAGCAAATTTCCATGTATGTGACATAATGGTGGTCAAATGGTGTATATGACCTGAATAGTGATATCATGATGATTTAATGTATGAAAAAGAGGTCACATGATGGATGAGTGAAAATGATGTTTATTACATCTTATTTAATTAATATAGAGTGTGGAAATTGAGAAATGATGAAAATAATATATACTTGATTTGGATATTGTGAAACAGTTTTTCATTTAGTGACTAAAAGCAAAATTAGAAGCATAGGATATAATTAGCAAGGCATAGGGACACTCATTGCAGTAGCAAGTCATAGAGACTTGCATGAGTGGACAAAAAGTGGATCAACACTGTAAATGTGAAAAAAGGTTGAGAAAAAGAGAAATAAATGAGAACTATGTAGTCATAAACCTGTGGGGTCTATGTTCTGCTTATCCAGTTTGATGGGTTTTGTTTCCACAAGGAACTACTAAAGGCAAAGATAAAAGATTTGTAATATAGTAATTAATTGAAGAAAGTGTTAAATAATGAATAAAGATGGAAAACTAAAGATTAAAATGAAAAGTATTGATAAAAATGATAAAACACTAGTAAAAATGGAAATATTGAATAAATTTTGTAAAGCAAAGGCAAAATCGTAATTTAGTGAAAAAAGTTGTAAAAATAGGGACTAAATTATAATTTTACTATATTAAATGAATTTAAGGACTAAAACAAAAAAAATGTAACTTATGGGCTAAAAGTGTGAAAATAAGGTGAAATATGCTTAAAAAAAGGAAATTAGGGACAAAGCAGTAACTTTGGTAAAAGATTGGACATAGATGTCATTTTGGTAAAAGATGAGATAGATGTCATTTTGGTAAAAGATGAGATAGATGTCATTTTGGTAAAAGATGGGATATAGATGTAATTTTGGTAAAGGTGGGACCTAAGGGCAATTATGACAAAAGATGAGGACATAAATGTAATTTTTTCAAAATATTTAAATGTTAAAGGGTAAAAATGTAACTTCACCCTAAGTCATGTAGATTAATAAAAATGTGAAGAAATAGAGCAAACTAACTAATTAAGCAAATATTTAAATAAATTAGTAAAATTAAAAAGCAAATTGGAATTTTATAATTGGTAGTGAAATTTCTTAGTCGGGTATCCACCATTGGGCTTTATGCTTTGCACGTGGTTGTTTGCTGCATGCAGGGATAGGTATCCAAAGTTGGTGATACAAAGTAGATGGAAGAAGGATATTGGACTTAAGAGTAGTAAATATTATGTTTTTTAAATATGTAATCATAATGAGAGTATGTATATGTATTTTGATTTTATGGCATGTATATGTAGTAAATGTAAAGGCATATGTTGATGGTTTGAAATTGTGATGATTGTGATGAACTATAAAAGTGCTTGTGGTGTTGCCCGAGGTTATAGAGTTGGAGGTTGATTATTGGAAGTTTATTTTTGAACTTTTTTGCAGGCAAGTTAGGTTAATATTATAGCCATTATGCTGTCAAAATATATGCCAAATCAATAGCAATTTTGATCAAATTAATAATGAATTTGCGATGATAATTTAAATTGGCACAAAATGGACCGATAAGTTAATGTTGAACCTAATCTTAATTTGTATGTAAATTAAATGAGAATTAAGTAGCGATAATGAAATTATAAAGGCCCAATTAGTAACCCAATTATAAGAGAGTGATATTCGGACCCATGGAAGTTTAAGGTGTTACATAATATGATAGAATCGCATGATTTAGATCTTGATCCATTAATGTAGGTTTGTTTATTTTCTTCGATTATATTCTATTTTGCATGATTAATCTACTATATTAATAATATTTTAAATGTAATTTTTGGCTTAGAATTAGGTCTGGCATGATTAGGGCATGGGTTAGGCATTAAAAATACGTTTTATGTGATTTGTTCATGTTTCTTCATATCCTGCTTATTTATCATATCACAAATGGAAAAAAGACCCCGACAGATGCCTATCGATCACGTCAATTGGCAGGGTATCATAGAGTCCTCTCTCCATCTCGTCTATCTCTTTTTTTGTTGCCCTTTATCCCTTGCTTGGCTATTTGTGCCCTTAGTTCTAACTTTTTATTAATGTTTTATGTTTAATTTCATATTTGACATATTTACATTATCAATTATATATTTAGATGTCATTTTAATTCAGTTTCATGCATTTTTTTCATTTTGTTTGTTAGTGTTTTTAGTCTAAAAATGCATATTTATTTATTTTATTCATCATAATGCTAACCATTTATTCTCTTTGTGTTTTTGAGCATCTAATCTTTATTCCATTGGGACTTTTGAAGTTTGAGATTGGAGTACCTTGGAGAGTCCTCCATGGAAAATTCTAATTGTATTCTTAATTATTTTCTTATTCTTTTGTATTTATTTTATTGCTTTATTTTGAATTTATTTTGGAGATGTAATAAATTTTAACAAAATGGTTTTTGTACAATAAAAGATAAAAATTAACATAAAACATTTTTTACTAACTAATTGGGTTTTCCTTTAACAAAATAGACTAATGTTAAATTTTTAGCCCAAAATCACACAATAAGAAAAAGATTTTTCTTTTGTAAATATACATAAGAGAACCAATATTCCTGTAACATCCATATACTATAAATATCAATAATGTAACATAACTATAAATTCAATATAATTTTCTATGCAAAGCTTGGTCATACTCCGACATATCACATACAAATATCAGAATTTAGTCACTTTTGGTGTGTGACTCCACCTATATCTAGCTATTGTCCCTTTGAGTACCATTCTGAATTCTTTAAAACCTATATGCATCAACAAGCTATGCGCTGAGCACATCATGCTCAACTGTGGATACCTAACTAATAAATTTCAACATACAGATATACAAATGTACAAGCAAAAAATTTTCTTTATTTCTTTCTTTTAAATATCATCAAATATTTTAATTTTACTTGAGTTGACTTCTTATATTACTTGTTCTTATCTTTCTACTTTCTATCTTATGTAATGAATCATCCATTTGTAATTACACGTATGTGATTTTTGACAATGTCTTTTTTTTTCTAACTATTTGATATTTGTTACAATTTTTGTCACTAAGTTGTATGGTCTATATTTAATCTACAATTAAGCTTATGTCTTTTCTCATATTTGAAATTTCCTTCCAGTACTTGTTTTTCTTACCCAGTGTACATTTTGGTGCTTTTTATTCTTCTTTACTTTTGTTTAGTCTTTAATCTGTATTCTAATTGCAATTTCAATTCTTTATATCTTAAGCCCTTTTTCTTTGTTAAATTATATAATTGGATCCTTGTTCAAAATTTCAATCAACTATTTGCTTCTTGCCTAATGCTTTACTCATGCTTGCTATTTGTCTTTTTCGGTTTCTTTATTTATGCTTAATTATAATACAAGTTTCAAATATCTAACTCGGTTCTATGGTTTGTGCATAATGATCTTATAATGTCTAAATTTCATTTTGAGACCTTATAGTCTTTTCTAATTTATCTGACATTCCTTAAGTGGTGACAAATTACCAGTTAGTCTCTTAAGCGTTTGATCAATGAATGGCAAAGGGAAAAGGGTCTTTCCTAATTGCGTTGTTCAACCTTCTAAAGTTAATGCACACTTTCCAACCTATAACCATACGAATTGGAATGAGTTAATTATGCTCGTTATTTGCAACGGTCATACCACCTTTCTTAAGAACACACTGAATAGGACTCACTTAACAACTATCCAAAATTGGAAAAGTAATACATACATCTAGTAGCTTTAATACTTCCTTCTTGACCACTTCTTGCATCACTGGATTTAACCTTCATTGGGGTTATACCACTTGTTTACAATCCTTCTTCATTGATATACGATAAGTGCAATAACATGGACTAATTTTCTCAACGTTGAAAGTCTCCCATCCTATCACTTTCTCGTGCTTTCAAAGCACCTCAATCAAAAACTTTTCTTCATCACTTGTCAAAATTGAGGAAATAATTATAGGCTTTTTATCATCTTCTAAAAACACATACTTTAAATGAGAAAAAAAAGGTTTAAGTATAGTTTTAGAGTCTCCCTTAGGAAGTTTAAGCCCTTCTTCTTTTAAATCATCTTCTTTACAATCCTTCTCTAAATCTTTCACAATATCACTCTCAGCTTTGGTCAATCCTTGATCATCAGATGAAGCATTAAACAGCTCTTTAATGGATCATCCAACAAAATTCCTTCTTGCACTTCCTCTATGCAATCTTCGATTGCATCAATAAAGCAAAATGATTCTTCAAATTCACACGATGGATGTTTCATGACCTTGTTCACATCAATACTATCTTCTCATCATTGAACCGAAAAGTCATTTTTTGTTTATGTATCAATAAATGCTCTTATAGTGTTTAAAAATTGTCTTTCCACAATGAAAGGAACCTTTTTATCCTTATTCATATCCATTACTACAAAATTCACTAGGAATATAAAATTTCCCACTTTGACTAGAAAATCTTCAACGATCCCTTTTGAATGTTTGGTCGAATGGTTTGTTAGTTGAAGGGTCATTCTAGTTTCTTTGATGTCTCCAAACTTTAGCTCCCTGCATATTGAATACAACATAAAATTAATACTAGCTCTCAAATCACATAATTCATTTCCAAAAAAATTCCCTCCTAGCTCATAAGGTAGCGTGAAACTCATCGAATCCTCTAACTTAGCTGAAATTTTATTAGTTAGAATAGCATTATAACTCTTTAATAGTTAAACCATTCCTATACCCTTTAGTTTCTTATTATTAGAGCATAAATCGCTTATGAATTTTACATATTTAGGCATGTGAAGCAAAGCTTCAAAAAAAATGGTAAATTAACATGCAATTTCTTGAACATATTCAAAAGTTTTTCTAATAGCTCATTGTTTCTTTCTTTTCTAGCTACTAAGGGAAAAGGAAAATGTGATTTATCAACAGACAAAGCAAAAATTAAAATGGCCTTACCTTTCTCCTTTGCTTTTGGAACCTCATTAACACTCTTAAGGTCAAAAGTACATACCTCCATTCTCGGTTTGACCAATTGAGAAGAAAAAGACTTACTTTGATCTGCTCATTGCATTTCCTTACCACTTTTTAGAGTGATTGACTTAGCTTCTTATTTTGTGTTGCCATCAACATTGGAAGGAAAAGAACCATATTGCATTGTGGAAATTGAATTAGCTAATTACCTAATTTAAGTCTCCAAATTCTTCAACTGCATCTTGATTTCTATTCCACTGCTCTTATAATTTCCTTCTAGCATCTTGACTAGACATGAACTAAGTTTGACTAGTTATGAAATTAGCAAACATATCTTCTAAGTTTGACTTCTTATCGTATGGTAGGGGTTATCTAGCTTGGAATCCAGGTGGTTGAAAATTTGATTGATGAGCTAGTGGTGTTTGGTAAGGTATCAGTTTGCACTTGTAGAGGTTGATAAATATGGTGGTATCCTTGGTTGTGGTTGCTTTAGACATTTGTTGTTGATGGATTGAATGGAGCTCTAGGTTGGGTATTAGAAGTTGAAGCTCAATTGCCCTTTCTCCATGAAAAATTAGAAAGATTTTTCCACCCTAGATTATAATGATTCTTGAATGGATCATTCCATTTGAAATCATGAACAACATTTACATCTCCCATCCCTTGGGTGTAAGATTCGATCACTTTCAGCTTACTCCCTAAAATAGCTCATTCATATGCACTACACTCTTGTGAGATAGGTGAAACATGGTGAATTTTCAATCAATTTAATTCCTTCTTCAACAATTCCATTTATGCCTTTAACATTGCCAATTCATCTATGCTATGAACTCCTTACCTCTTGTTCATGGCCCTTGTACTAGCTTATTATGCTTCATTCATTGCCATTTCATCAAGTAATAAGAATGCTTCTTTAAGAATTTTATTCAAGACACTATCTCCAGATGTTGCATCTAACAATGATCTCTTTGTGGGGTTAAAAGTTGCATAAATGTTGACATAAGTTGATGTATAACTATCTTGTGATGAGGATAACTCTTCAACAACCTATTAAATCTCTCTCATGCTTCATAAAAAGATTCATCACTCAACTACTAAATATTGTAGATATTATTTCTTATACTTGCAGTCTTTGTAAAGGGAAAAATCTAACAAAATATTTATCTTGCATTTGCTTCCAAGACTAAATGGATTGATAAGGAAACATTTGCAACCAATCTCTAGCTTTCCTAAAAAGAGTGAATTGGAAAAGCTTCAACCAACTACATTAGTAGAAACTCCTTGAATCTAAATCCTGTCACTGATTTCCAAAAATATATCCAATGTTGTGCTGGGTCTTCCAATTTTGATCCTGAAAATAAATTTCTTTGAACTATAGTGATCAGCCGGTTTAAGCTTAAAGTATGGTTATCGAGGTGGCAAAATTGTTCTATGCTTTTCATTCCACCTTAGAGTAGCATAATCTCTTATGGTCCTAGGTCTAGGATCCTCTTGATGTCATGCTTGTTGTTGCCCTACTCCTTGTTAATTCTCAGAAGGTACATTAGGAGGTACTGGGTCATCCATATTTCTAACTTGGTTTTCCCTTCACCTTCTATGTAAAGTCCACTCAATTTAAGGATTAAATGGTGCTAATTGCTGCAATCTTAATATGCTTATACACCAATATCACCTGAAAAGAATAGACAAATAAAAAGAAAAAGAAAAAGAAAAAGAAAAAGAAAAAGAAAAAGAAAAAGAAAAGAAAAACACATACAAATAATCAATAAAAAATTCACACAAAAATGCCAATCCTTGGCAACGATGCTAGAAACTTGACCAAAACTCAATAAGTGTACTGAATTGGCAAAGTAATACAGAGGAATATATTTAAGACCTCAAAATATAGTACCATAAAGATTGTGTTTGTGAGAGAAATTTGACCAATTACTTAAATATGCAAAGAATTTTCCCAATTATTTTGATGATTAAAATTATATCTACTAGAATTAACTAAACAAAAATAAAGTAAATTAACTTGAAAGCATAATGCAATAAAAAACAATAAAATTAGAAGAAAGATATTAAAAGATACAACAATCAACAATCCAATAATTATAGATCTAGTAGCCTCTTTTCCAGAATCATTATCAAAAGATACAACATGCAAAAGCATAACCTTCAACCATTCAATCCAAACAAGCATAAACCCATTTATCTAAAGCAAGAGAATGATAAAATACTTGCATAAAATGAATATTGAGATAATCACAAGAAGGAATAAAGCATATGATCATATATATAAATCAAAATAGGTCAAAGTTTTACATGGGTATGGGGATTCATAAATTCCTAAGCAACAAGTTCACTACTCACTCCACATTGAATAAAGTAAAGAGAAAAGAGAGAAAGAAACAATTAAACCCATTTGATAAATCTGGATATGAAATCTGAATAATTTTCTCTTCCCCAAACTCAACAAGTCTTCATTGAAATAAACTAAAACTATGATTAACTAAAAAAATTATGTGTTTAATCTATTTAGACTACTAAAATCAATCAAAGAAAAGTGTTTACAACTAAAGAGAATGCTAAACCCCTAAAAACTATTGAAGAAAAATATTGAGAAAATGAAAATCTTCATCTCCTTATTTCCTTGCCAAACATACTCAACCTTTTATATTTTAAGTGAGTCATGGCTGAGACTGATTTGTCTCTATTGTGACTAAGCACTTACAAGTGTACTTTTGAAGGGGTCACAACTGAGATTGATTAGTCTCAGCTATAGCCAATGCTTTTGGATTGAATTCTTCAAAAAGTGCCTTGGTCACGATTGGAACTAACTCCTCTCTGCAGTGACCATTAATGAGATGGTGAGTCTTGGATTTCTTCAGGACTCATGGTTGTGATCAATTAACCTCAGCCGTGACCAAAGTATAACTTCTACACAAAAGTGAAAAATTCACCAATAAGCACACTCACACTTAATAATTATCAAAATAATCTAATTTGGCAAAAAGATAGAGATTTAATATAAAAAGCATTAAAAACACTCAAAATGAGATAAAAACACAGATAAAAACAAATTGAAAATAAACATTAACTTGGAGTTATCATCGATAAGCTGGCATGGATTGCACCCACCAAAGTCCTCTTAAGAGGCACCAAAACTCAAGTTTGCCATTAACTTCCACATCAAGACCATTAAAAATAGAGATGGCCACCTCAGGTATGTGTCTTTATCCTTTACTTTGAACTTTGGCTAACCTAGACACTAGTGTACTAGCCTTTCTAAAGTTAGGAATAACTATAGACACTGGATCCTGAGGCAACTCTTTATTAGGGTTACCTAATAAGGAAAGGATTTCTCATAAATAGACAAGGAACAGAAGTGCTATGCTTTATCTCAGATTTGATGTTTTCAAAATTCTTTTTAGGCTTTCCTACGGGGTTTTAAATGTTTAAAAATCTCTTTTGGGCTTTTTTTTTCCTTTTTTCTCTCTATCAACTAGGTTAAAATGTGTTTTCGGGTTAGAATGTAAAAAAAAGGTGAAAGGTGAGTCACTCCCTTAACTCATTGGTCAAAGTCATGACTCACACCCGTGACTCATTCCTATAAACTATTTCTAATAGCTTGGGTGGTGAAACAAAGGGAAAATTTGAGATTTTATTTTATCCTCTCCCAAAACATTTATTACTTTTTATGGGATACTTAATCTAAAAAATGATAGATTTTTGGGTGGCTCTTTATCTCTCCTTCTCATGTTCTCTCTATCTTTCCTTCTCATGTTCTCTTTAAAAATAAACACACACACTATGTTCTTTAAAAAACCAAACACAGCGAAGAAAATAGGGAGAAAAGCCACAAAAGCACAAGGATTCCTGAGCCTTTAAGAAATAAACACTAAAGGTAATATTCATAAGTCTTCAAACCCCTTTTTAATCTTTTTTTATCTATTTATTATTATTATTATTATTATTATTACTACTACTACTACTACTACTACTACTACTACTACTACTACTACTACTACTACTACTACTACTACTACTACTACTACTACTACTATCATCATCATCATCATCATCATTATTTACTATACAATTTACACAACATGCCTTGTAACGTTATTTATGTGACACCCTAAGCCCGAACTTAGGTCTGAATGCAGGTGTGCCATTATTACTAATAACACATGGTGAAGTCTCATTTATTAGTTCTTTATTGATGGTGATTTATAGTTTTAACTAAGCGTTAAATTCTCATTTTAATTTTAGTGTCAAATGTTACTATCCATTTGATAAAAATTTGGGCAACGAAATGATTATAAAAATCATGCCACCTAAACTTGTAAAGTGTCAAATTACACTCCCAATAATCGTTCTCAATCTCTAATATTACAACAACCCAAGCACTTCTAATATAAACTCACAATATATGATCACAACATACAACACATAACTATAGTTTAAGCATCATATAAATATACATAACTATATGTTTACTATTTTTTAATATTCATTACATGTTATATTACATAATTAAAAAATGGCTAATTCATTAGACCTATAAATTCTACATGACCATCCAAGCCGCACATGTACAAGCCATTTGAACTTTTCTCCTCTTTGTCTCCGATTACCTTTCCCCTGCATGCAGTCAAACAAAACCACGAGCTAAACAACGAAGTTGGCTAGTGGTAGATACACTACACAAAATTTCATTTATGACAATATAATATATGAAATTATCGTTTTACCCATGGTTATTTATTACCATTTGACTTAGAAATTTGCTTTCTTAATGCTTTAAATTACCATTTAGTCCTTCATTTTCTTATTCTCTTATTTTTTTTCCACACATATTTCTTACTTAAATGGAAAAATTATGATTTAGTTCCTCGACTTTCCTTTTTACATATATTACATTATTTTTCACTACTTTTGGTTCTTTTTGCTTTCTTTGGTCTTTATTCCACATTAAGCCTAAAATTTACATTTCAGTCCTTATATTTACTTATATAGTGGTAAATTATAGTTTGGCCCATAAAACTTTTCCTTAATTATGATTTCAACTGTCCTTACTTATCTGACCCCTTTTAACTCCTTTAACCACAAATTCAATGTAAATTTATGATTTTGCTATCACTTTCATACGTTATTACATTTTTCCCCTTTTGACCAATTAATTACATTTTTCACTTCAATAACTATTTAATCACATATGTGATATCCCTTATGCATAATTTTACCATTTAGTACTTATTTTCTTACAACTATATTTATGCCCCTAGTTATCCTCAGTGGGAACCCTTGAACTCTATATGTAGAATAAGGATTCCAATAGGCCTAAATAAGCTGAAGAGACCACTTTGTGTGATGTTGCTACTCCAGAATGCATTAAAGGATCACTTGGGATGATCAACTTCTCAATTGTGAATCTAAAATAGGTTAAGGGATCACTTAGGGCAATCTACTTCTTAACTGTACCCCAAATATGTGTTAAGGGATCTCTTGGCATGATCACCTCCTCAATTGTGACTCTAATATATGCATTAGCCCACATCACTCATTATTCTATCATGTTATTTATTCCATGGCTAGTTATTATGATTTAAAATCCTGGATTACTCACTATGCACTAAGGGCAAATATTTTATTTCACTTTGTGTCATGTATTTACATAACTTTTTATACATCCTTTATTTTGCCAACATCCTCATTTGCTTATTTCTCATCCATTTGCACTCATCACATATGTAATCATAATAATCATAATTAATAACATCTAAACTTGATAAAAATATGCCATTTTCACCGTGTGTACCATTTGGTCATGTAATATACATAAGCATACATCTTGGTTTCTCATATATTAATATGTCTTACATATTTTTGTGTTCATTTCAAGGTTTTAGATAATGACACATACTCAAATTACACTAATAGCCATTTTACACATAAGTGAACATCATTATGTACATTTACACTACATTATATCTAAATTAAATCTTGAGTTCCAACCAATGATACTCGGTTTATTAATCATTATAATACGTGTTTCATATCCGATATTTAATTAATCATCAAAATTATCACATGTTATGCCTTAAGATACAATTTAGCCATGACAGGGTCATAAGCATACACCATGGTTTTTCATACATTATCATGTCTAATGTGTGCCCTTGATCATTTGAAATCTTCGTATAAAAGTACACATTCAAATTACACCTATAACCATTTAATGCATAGCTGAACACCATTATGTATAATTTATTCACATTATGTACACATGTAGTTTAAGGTTTTTAATCACACATACTAGGTACCTTTATCATCATAATATCTAATATATGCCCGATCTTCCATTAATTTTGCAATTATCGCATAATAATCCTAAATGTACCATTTGGCTTATTAGGTTCCTCCATTTTTTGATTATTTTCTTCATTAATTCTTATTCATTACATGTTAATTTATCATTTTATGAATATATTGCAAATTATTAACAATTATACCTAAGGTTCCATACTTATATTATGCAAATTTAGGCAAGATTCAAAATAAACAAATCAAATTGAGTGTAGGTTTGCATCCACCTATTGGGTTTCAACAGGAAAAATAAAAACAAAAATACAGCAAAAAAATAGAAACCTACTATGATCTATGCAATCCAACTGATTCAATAAGAATGATGTAATAATTACCAACCTCTTGAAGCGTAGGAAATTAATTCTTTAGGTGTTACCTCTACTGAAATGAATACCATATATCAATATCCACACATGAATATGATGAATAAAATTGCCCCAGGGTACTAGCTCCCTTCCTTGGTGGCTAAGGTTTGATCTTCTGTTCTTTCTCAAAGTTACAAAAAAGTAAAATTTTTCTATCCAATCAAAGGTGACAGCTGCCACTCTAATTTAGTATAGTTAATTAGGGTTTAAACTATACATATCACTATATATATAGTTAACCTAACCTTAATTTAGAAAGAAAAAGTTTTGGGCTTATATTTCTTATTAAAATAAGAAATACTTTATTTATTATTTAAAATAAGAATTATAATATTAATCTTAATATATATATATATATATATATATATATATATATATATATATATATATATATATATATATATATATATATATATATATATATATATATATATATATATATATATATATATATATATATATATATATATATATATATATATATATATATATATATATATATATATATTAGCTTAGAGCCCATTTATTGTCATAAAAAAATTTTGAAACGCTCAAATTAACCCTTAGTCCATTTATCACATTCTATGTATGTGATGCAATTGGTTCATATTATATTGGTAGTGGGCTCTAATCCCATCACGGGTCCACTTATCATAAGCAACCTCTAGCAAGACATTATGACTACCTAAATAATATTCATATCGATAATTCAATTTTAACCTAATAGAACAAGTTATAATCTTTGGTTACATGATATCTTGTTTAAACATAAGTCATGGTCCATGTCAAACTTATATAGTGTAAACATATAATTTCTCAATCACTAAGTAGACTAATAATATCAAATGGTATTGATCACTTAATCAATTCATTTAAGCATAATCATGCATTTCTCAATCCTACTTATCAAGAGGCCCAATAGATATTTCTTTCATAAGAGAGGGATAAATTCCATCTTGATTATTAACTATCATCTATATGATTCTTATCATGTTCAATCATAACCTTTGTTATTATCCGATTAAAGATAATGTTTGATTATGTCAAAACCTAAAGTTACTCTCATAGGATACTGTGATGTAGCCTTAATACTCTTATTCTTGTCCAATTATTTAAGTAGAGCTTACAATTCCTCTTCTAAGGGTAGGTTCATTGCAATGGAAGCAAACTCCCTGCTTTAGAGCTTTTGCCTTCGGTTTAGGTCTAGTTTATGCCTTAGGCTTGCCGAAAAATTTTACCTTAGACTTAGCTTTACTATTGCCCTTATTTTTCATCCCATTTCCTTTATTAACCATAGGAATATGATTTTATTTTTCTTAATGCTTTGCTCAACTATTTTAGGCATCACATGCAGCTCAGCAAGGGATTTCTCTATATTATTCATATTATAGTTCACAACAAACTGGTTATAACTATCAAGCAATAAATTAATGACCAAATCCATTGCCAGTTATAAAGTGATGGGAAATCCAATCCCTTCAAGGTCATCAATATAGCCTTTCATTTTCAGAACATGAGAGCTTACTTATACATCTTCAACCATGATACAAGAATGCAAAGATTTGGTAGTCTCATACCTATCTTACCTTGCTTGTTATTGGAATGTTTATTTAAGATGATTACTCAACTCTTAAGCCTCTAAATGCTTGAGATCCTTCTGAAGTTTTGGGCATATTATGGCTAACATAAGATATCCCACATCAATAGAATCATCAACATATTTCTTTTGTTTGCCCTTGACTGCCCTTTGGGTATCAGCATGCTGGAGAGTAGGAATAGGGTCATTGAGCACATATGCTTCCTTTCTTGCTTGAGAATAATTGTCAAGTTCCTCAACCACTCAATAAAGTTGGTGCCATCTTCTTTTAGTTTGTCCTTCTCAAGGACTTATCACAACAATAGTGTGGAAGTATTATTTGAAGCCATTGATCTACAAATATGCAAAATAAATATTAAAATTAGTACCAATTTTATTTTAGGGTATTTATTAAAACTCCCATTAAAAACATTCACCTTTAATATTAATTACAACAATTATAATGATTTAATGGGCTAAGATCCATATTTAACTTAATTCTAAGTCAACTTTGGCATAACGCTTAAAATCAAGTTATTTAGGTAGATAACCCCTTACCAATTAAATTCCATGTAACTCTTAGATTATTTATGGGATCTTGAGATCATATGTCCCCGCATGTTATAATCCTAGCTAATGCCTTAGGCCCAAAATTATTTTTGTAATACCCTAATCCATAAGATATACAGAACCCTCAGTACAAACATTAGCCCTATAATGAACAAGTAATAATAATGATATAGGCCATAATTACATATAACTTTTTAGCCAAAATAATACTCCAAAATTATAAAACATAACATATCTTCCTTTCAATACAACTATGAAACCTCAAAGATAGCTATGCCCTTCCAAATGTTCTCTTTGGTGCTAGTCGAACCATTGCAGCTCACATCCAGAATTAAAGCCCATTTTGATACCTACATGGTTAATAAAACCTATGTTAAGCTATAAAGCTTAATGGGGAATAAAACTCTATTGACAATCACTTATAAAAACCATAACAGCAGGTAAGCACCAAAATTTAACCATAGGCATGTACATTAACCACATTAATAACATATTCATACTTATAGAACTTTAGGTTTTAGGTAAACTTATCTGACTCCTAAAAGCATTATTTAACCTCTTAGTTAAAAGCCATTGCTTAAACCAATAATTTGCAATATAACACACACACACACACACACACACACATGTTAGGTTTACTTTTCAATAAATTATAACAAGCATTATAGGTTATCCAAAACATATATGTTTATCACCATAATGATAGGTAAAAGGCTTACAACAATTTAAGACTTTAGGTACACTAATCTAGCCTCAGAAAACTTTATAATTCACTTATTTCATGCATATAATTTAGCTTTGGTTAACCATAGTAACTCTTATGTTTTCTAAGCAATGTGCATAGATATTAAAAGTGCTAGTTATGTACGATAACCATGACAATTAGAGATAAGCTGCAGCTATTCATGGAAACACTATTATGCACAAGTCTTGCATGAACATCTTACAATTGCATGCCTATAAAGCATTCTAAAAGCATAATCATATCTATATACATAGGATAACAAATACCAAATTTGTATGAAGGATTATATCTCACACAATATCATGTTAATCCATATATCAGATAGTGATTAACAATAAGGTGATATGAAGATCACTTAAGTAAATAGCATGTGATTATAGAAAGCATGCATTTAGCAATATAATTTACTGGATAAGACTACCAAAAGGCACATTATCATAGGCATACTTTTATCAATTTCAAAAGCACATGAGATCTCATGTTTATATTGATAGTTGATGTACTTGAACAATACTTGAATTAGCCTGCCTAAGTTCTAGGTCCAAGGGTGGATAACGAGAGCAATAGATACCAATTGGTATCAACATTAATAGATACCTAAAGGTATCAAATTCGAAGATATTGAACGATAAACTCAAATGGGCTAAGCAATAGTTCCATAAAGGAACGAATGATAGACCCAAATGGGATCAACAATAGCAGCTGCAACAATATCCCTCGAGGCATGCCTATCTAATCAATGACTGAAATACAACCCATAGGCTAACCATTACCAAAAACATTTTTAGGTTATCATCATTATCTTTTCACAGAGCAATATTAGCTTAGAGCCACAATAGACAATGATGCATATTGAATGTATTTGCATAATTCTACAAAACGATAATAAAATATAGCATTTAAGCCAATTGATCCATTTCATCAACAATAACAATTTGTATGATTCTTACAAGACAATATGAGAGTATAGTATTCAATCAAAGTAACCCTTATTTCCTTTATCGTTCAATCAGGATATATGTTATCATAGATCAATAAACAGACTTTTACAATGCTTATGCATATATCAATATTTTGTAAACTTGATAACTTACATATACTAAAGTGTAGCACTCAATGCTTGAAATCATCACAGAGTTATATACATGTCTATGCATATGTATAAACTTAACCCTAAACATGGCAATATAGACTTACACTACTCATGTTTTCTTATACATTGAGTCAGGATACTTATCATAGTGTAGTCATATCAACTATAGGGTGTTGAACTTTACTCAACTCATTGTTAGTTCACAATGATGTACCTTTACATTTTACCATGGGTAGCTTCTATACACATTGTAGTTACTTATATGAATACACAGTCATGTGAAATAATATCTAGGCATATATAATCAATATAATACAATCAATGAGGTTATTCCCATTTTCTAATAGCCACTTATTCATGTCTTAAATCCTTAGTTTACTTTTATAGTATAGTAGATCATAGATAACTAGTTACATGTTCTAACATGATCATATATGTATCAATCATCTTATTTGTGTCGTAATTATGGCATTTATACCATGCGAGTTTATTTTAGAATATTATATCTCAATTGTCAACACAAGTATTGTAAGCA
The DNA here is from genome assembly GCA_037975025.1 of Excoecaria agallocha. Taxonomy (NCBI): domain Eukaryota; kingdom Viridiplantae; phylum Streptophyta; class Magnoliopsida; order Malpighiales; family Euphorbiaceae; genus Excoecaria; species Excoecaria agallocha. The sequence continues at coordinate 26,732,666 of CM075822.1, forward strand.
TATGCTTTTACATAATAAGACATACAACATAAGCAAATAAACAAACATACTCTTTTACATAAAGGAAAATCATTAAGCTTCATCAATCTTTATAGTGTAACCAGACTCCTAGAGCTTCATAATTAAGCATATATTATAATACTTCCTCTCTCAACGTGCATAAGTAACTATGCAACAAGATCTTATTGCTAAAAGGTTATAGTATAGCATTTAACCATCGATTTTTCATGATACTAAAAGAGCATAAACATGCCACTATATCTAATCCACTCATAATAATGGTATTCATTTAGTTATTTAAACATCAAACATAGGTTCATAAAGGCATATAATTATTCCTCAATATTACTTAATTAATTACACTTAAAGCTGTTTTTATACCTTGCATATATTTGTATCATATTTATACCTTTAGACACCAAGCTTGAGTAACTAAAAGGACTATATTACTCATAATACATTAAAAACTATACCAAAAACAAGTTCACATGAGTATAGATGCTAAGGTTGGGGTTATAGCATAATAAGGAGAAAGGATTGGGCAAGCCATGGCCAATTGCTCGGGAGAGTGGCAAATCAATCGGCTGAGTTATTATAGCACTCGGTTGAGTGCTCATAACACTTGGCTGAGTGTTCACAACACTTAGTTGAGTGATCATGGCACTCAGCTGAGTGCCCCCTGCTGTCTAGGCCCAAAACTGCAATGCTTTCATTCCTTCTCACAATCATCAAGCATACTCATAATCATTCACCATTACTCACTTTCCAGCATTAAACTTCAATCATCCAAACATTAACTTAGCAGTAAACATCTTTAATTAAATTCTTAAATTACAATCCATTAAATCTTAACTTATTTCATGAATTTCAAGAGAAATTCAACCATAATCAACATATTTAGCCTTTGGTCAGTTACTAGCTTCATACTCCATTACTAGCCCTTACATGCCATTTAATATTTGCTAATAATTATCATAAATCTTGACAAATAATTCAATCTAGCCTTGTAACAAAACTAAATCAATATCTCATTTTTAGAATCCTTTTAAGTTTTCAAACCCTTTAGCCTTAATTTATCCTCTTTAAACCAATAAAACTCAAATCAACCACATACAAAAGGTTTCCTAATTACTCATCTACAAGGCCAACTCTAAATCTTTAATCTCATCAAAGGAGACACACATACAAGAAGAGAACAATGTTCCTAAAATCAATTGACATGAACAATTTTAGTAAGCTTAGTTCCCATACCTGGTATTAAGGCTTCAAATCCTCCTTCAACACTCTTGATCCACCTCTTAAATGTTGATTCTTCCTTCGTCTACACAAGATATATAACAAATATAATCTCTTTAATTCCTTTATCAAAGAAATCAAATCCAAGAAAGAAGAGAAGGAAGATTGCAAGAGAGGAGAAAATATTATCCTTAAGATCACCATCTCGTCAACTTGAGGCTAGGCACTTCTTCATCCTGTAACTAGAGAGAGAAAGAGATAATGAAAGAAGTTAGATCTCCCTTTTTCTTTCTCCTTACCGATCTCCACCTCCCATCCAATAAGTCCCTTCTCCAAAAAGCTTTAAAGGAGAAGATAGTGGGATAAATATCTCATTAGTTAATTTCCAAATTTGCCTTTATATAATTTTAACCCAATAACTTATTATTCCTTAAAAGTTACCCTATACTTCTAACTTAATTTAATTACATCCCTTTCTTACCTATAATTTAACCATACTCATTTTACATACATGTTGTAATTACCAAAATACCCCTAATGGGACTTTAACTTCCATACTACAATTTAAGTTGACACCATAATATTTTTAACCATAATTCTCATTAATTTTCCATAATCCAAATAGGGATAGGGTTGGGGCCTCACAATTTTGACAGCCTAATTAAATCTAACCAATTTTAAAATATATGGGTAACACTATTACCCATATTGTCTTACTATGATAACCTAATGTACTTCGCTTTGGCAATCCCTACATTTTAGTGATCTTAGTCTTGACAAGTGTTATAATTATGGGTGGCATATGACTTAAAATTATGGTGAGGGAATTTTAATTTTAATTTCAAGTTATAATGTCTATTTATTTATATATCATGCATCATCCCATACATGGAATCTCATACACATATATAATCATTCATCGCATCACATACTGATATAATATGCATAATATATAAAATGTGTCATAGCATTGCCAAAACTATATGATCTTCATAAGCCAATATAGAGATCAAAGGTCAATCCTAGGTGGAATTACATAAACTTGTCTTGATCAATAGCTTCCACTTTACACCTCCATCATCGTGGAATTAGATTGATTCCCTTCATAGTCTTCGTGAAATTCCTTCATCTTCATTACAATAATAAAACAAACTATTAGAAAAATAAAATTATAGTAAAATAACAACACATTGTTTGTATTTAAAATTTAAAACCAATAAAATGAATAAATAAAATAAACAAAGTAAACATCATCACAAGGGTCTCAATTGGCCATGCTATGCACAATGCAAAGATATCATACATATATCAATTAAAATCAAGTCATCTCATATTATGCTCAATTAATTACATTAAATTGATGAATTAAAATTGGCAAATAATAACTTTAACAATAAATTAGGTGCTACAATTAGATAACACGGCCGTCTCATTAGCAAATTAGCGAGCGAGGTTAAGAGGCAGCACCTCTAACGAGGTTTCAAATTTAATTGAATAGAGATTACACATTTAATCTCATGATATTTCATTTAATGATATAAAACAAAATTAACGCACACATTTTAATCATATTAACATTTATCAATTTTGCAGCCTATATACATAATATTGTTAACATCAATCAATTAATTACATTTATATCTTATATAAATAGATTAATTTTTTTCATACCTCATACAAATAGATTAATATCAATGATTAAAATAATTATTAACTCATCATGTATCAACATACAATCTATTCATACCACATGAAATCGATTTTATACACATCACATACATATAAAACACGATAATTAAATCAATTGGACTCGCAAGTGCTTTTGATACCACTATTGTGTTTCGACAGTAAAAATAAAAATAAAAACATAGCAAAAAGTTGAAATCCACTGGGATTCATGCAATCTAATTGATTTAACAAGAAGGATGTAACAATTACCAACTCTTGAGGCATGGGAAATAAATTCTTTATGTGTTACCTCTACCAAAATGAACACCATTTACCATTATCCACACATGAATATGATGAAAAGAATTGCTCGTGGAGCTAGCTTCTTTCTTTGGTGGCTAAGGTTTGATAATATGTTATTTCTCAACAAAAAAAATGAAATTTTTCTCTCCACTCAAAGATGACGACTGCCACTCTAATTTTGTATGCTTAATTAGGGCTTACACTATACATATCACTCTATATATAGTTGACCTAACCCTAATTTAGAGAGAGAAAATTTTAGGCCCATATTTCTTATTAAAATAAGAAATACTTTATTTTTATATAAAATAAGATTTATAATATTAATCTTAATTATATATATATATATATTTATTTATTTCAAATTATAATTTGTCACAAAATAAATTTTGAAATGCCTAAGTTAACCCTTAGTCTATTCATCACATTCTATGTGTGTGACCTAATAGGTTCATATTATGTTGGCAGTGGATCCTAATCCCATCATGCACCCATAAGTCATAAATAACCTCTAGCAAGACATTACGACTATCTAAATAATATGAATATCGATAATTCAATTTTAACCTAATAAAACATTTTATAATCTCTTTGTCACATGATATCTTGTTTGAACATAAGTTATGGCCCATGTCAAGCTTATATAGTCCAAAACATAAAATTTTTTTAATCACTGAGTAAACTGATAATATCAAATGACATTGATCGCTCAAGCAATTCATTTGAACATGGCCATGCATTTTTCAATCCTACTTATTGAGGGGCCTAATAGATATCTCTCTCATAAGAGTGGGATAAATTCCTTCTTGATTATTCACTCTCATCTGCATGATTCTCATCATGTCCAATCATAACCTTTATTATTATCTGATTAAAGATAATATTTGATTATGTCAAAATATAATGTTACTTATGTAGGATACTATGATAATCTCAGGTTTAATGATTGATAACAGAGCTATAATGAGATCATTAATGACATTAACCTATGTAGTATCTCATAACGGGTTTATCTAGTACCTTGTTATTTAACAAGTACCTATAAGTTTGATTTATATCACCATAAATAATGATCCCATGATTATCAATGAAACTCATACTAGTCTTTATTTATCATTATTCATTTAATGATAAATGGCTAAGGATAGTTAAAATAACATTAAATTGTTGTTTACAAACATTATTATACTGTAACATGCTAACAATGTAAAAAACATGAAGAAAACCCAATTTTATAAAATGAAATACGGCATTACATAAAGGACCAAATGTTTGACCTAGGGCATAACCACTGACACCACTAACCTCAAAATGGCTTGAAAATACTTATTCTTCCCTTTCCTTGCCTTTTTCTTCTTAGCTGTTTTCATCACCTTGAAATTCCTCTATTTAGGTCAGCTTCCTCTTATAAAAATTTTACACTTTTCAAGCTTCTTTTTGCTTCAATCTAGTTGCTATGTTGAAGAGTATGATCTCTAGTGTATGAAGGTAAAATTTGAGCCAAAACTATGATGGAACTTGGGAGGAGAGAACAAAAAAATGATAAAGGGAAGGGAAGAAGTGAGTTCGCTTTTGATGGAGGAAGAGGGGGAAAAGTTTTTAATTTTGGAGAGATTTGGATAGATTTCTACATCTTTCTAGTTTTAGTGCACCAAATTAAAGGCTAGGATTCACTCATTTACTATTTGATCTAGTGGCTTATTTTAAGCCACTTGTCATGCTCACATTAATTTCTACAATTTTTCATTCACAACTAATAGCTACAAGTGATCATGGCTCATATTCGTATGACATTTATGCCCTTGAATAAGTCAAAAGTTGCACTTAACCTAGTAACTAAACTAACCTCCATTTTTCACCATTTTTCATATTCCAATGTTTCCCTCATCAAAACTCTATAAAATTTTTCCCTAACTGTAAAAACATAATCATAAAGGTGTGTTTAAAATTTTAGGTCATTCTAACATCATTTCGACACAGTTTAAACTCGGTAGGAAAACTCATCGGTCCAGAACCTAAAAATTCAAAGCTGTTAGGAAAAACTTTTTCATAGGTTTATATGATCAGAATAATTTTTTGAGATCTATGCAATATATTTAAGTCTGGTCGAACTTACGGTCAACCCAAGTAACGATATTGGGAAAATTTTTCACTGTCTGTTTTAGAGATCTATTTAACCTCAATTTCTTCTCAAATTATAACACTCGACTCCATTTACTTCACATTATCTTATCCAATGGTTGAATACCAAACTTCTCGGTGGGTCATCCATCTTAAAATTTTTAGGACTCTCATACATTCAACTTTTGAGTTTTTATGAATTCTACTATTCCAATGCTAATATAATCACACCAAATACTATTTCGGTATTACTATTCACTATCAAAAAAGTTTTATTCATATCAGTCAAAATTTTAGGGCATTACATTTCTCTTTCACTAATAAAAATTTCAACCCCAAAATTTATCCAAAAGGGAAAGCTGATTGGATCTATTTACAGATATAACTCATGGTGTTGTATGTGCCCGTGGGCCTATCTACTACTAAAAATATACAATGGGACAAGCAAAGGTTAATACTGAATGGATTTTATTCCTTATAAGGCATGTATATGTATTACTTCAATCATTTACTGCACTTATACGTATATTTCGATCTTAGGAGTGCCTAAACATGCTCTGATACCACTAAATATGACACCCTAAGCCCAAACTTAGGTCTGAACACTGATGTGCCATTATTACTAATAACGCATGGTGAACTCCCATCGATTAGTTCTTTATTAGTGGTGATTTATAGTTTTAACTTAGCATTAAATTGTAATTTTAATTTTATTGTCGAATGTTGCTATCTAATTGGTAAAAATTTGGTGACATAATAGCTATAAAATCATTCCATCCAAACATGCAAAGTGTCAAATTACACTCCAAATAATCATCCTCCATCTCTAATACCACAACAACAAGCCAAGCACATCTAAAATCTACTCACAATCCATGATCACAACATACATCACATAACCCTAATTTAAGCATCATATTAATATACAAAACTATATGTTTACTATTGTATAATATTCAATACATGTTATATTACATAATTCAAAATGGCTAATGCATTAGACCCATAAATTCCATACGACCATATAAGCTGCACATGTAAATGCCCTTTGAACTTTTCTTCTTTTTGTCCCCGATTACCTGTCCCCTACATGCAGTCAAACAAAACCACGCACTAAGCAACAAAGTTGCCTAGTGGTGGATACACTACACAAAATTTCATTTATGACACTATAATATATGAAATTACCATTTTACCCATTTGTTGTTATATATTACCATTTGACTTAGAAATTTGTTCTCTTAATGCTTTAAATTACCATTTAGTCCTTCATTTTCTTATTCTCTAATTTTTCCACAAATATTTCTTACTTAAGTGGAAAAATTATGATTTAGTCTATAAAATTTTCCTTTTACATATATTACATTATATTTCACTAATTTTGGTTATTTTTGCTTTCATTGGCCTTTATTCCACTTTAAGCCTAAACTATATGTTTTAGTCCTTATACTTACTCATGTAGTGGTAAATTATAGATTGGTCGTTGCAACACTTTTCCTTAATTGTGACTTTACCTATCCTTACTTATTTGACCCCTTTTAACACCTTTAACCACATTTTCAAAGTAAATTTGCGATTTTGCCCTCATTTTCTCGTGTAATAACATTTTTACCCCCTTTTGACCAATTAATTACATTTTTTACTTTATTTACTATTTAATAACATGTGTATTATGCATAATTTATCATTTTATCCTTATTTTCTTGTATAATTATATTTTTGGCCTAAGCGATGCTCAGTAGGAACCTTTGAATTAGATATACGGGATAAGGATTCCAATAGTCCTAAATGAGCAGGAGAGAATACATGACTTGATCTTACTACTCCAGAATGCATTGAGGGATCACTTGGGGTGATCAACTCCTTAATTCTGAATCAAATGTGGGTTGAGGGATCACTTAGGGTGATCAACTCCTCAACTACGAATCTAATATGGGTTAAGAGATCACTTGGGGTGATCAACTCCTCAATTGTAACCCTAATATATGTTGAAGGATCACTAATGGTGATTAACTACTAAATTGTGATTCTAATATGTGCATTAGTCCACATCACTCATCATTCTATAGCAGTATTTGTTCTATGGCTAGTTATTATGCTCCTAAATCCTGGATTACTCATTGTGCACTAAGGGTAAATATTTTTTTCACTTTATCTCATGTATTTACATTACTTTCCATGCATTCCACATTATGCCAACATTCTCATTCACTCATTTCTCATCCATTTACACTCATCACGTATGTAATCATAATAATCATAATTAACATCCAAACTTGATGAACACATTCCATTTTCACCGTGTGTACCATTCAACCAAGTAATGTAAATAAATATACATTATGGTTTCTCGTGCATTAATATGTCCTACATGCTTTTATGATCATTTCAAGCTTTTACACAATTATACATACTCAAATTACACTAATAGTCATTTTACAAAAAAGTGAACAACATTATGTACATTTACACTACATTATGTCTAAATCAAATCTTGAGTTCTAACCAATCATACTAGGTTTATTCATCATTATAATACTTATTTCATGTCTACTATTCAACTAATCATCAAATTATCACATGGTATTCCTTAAGTTACAATTTGGCCATGACATGGTCATAAATATACACCATAATTTTTCATATATTATCATATCTCATGTGTTCCCTTGATCATTTGAAATCTTCATATAAAAATACACATTCAAATTACACCTATAACAATTTAATACATAAGTGGACATCATTATGTCTAATTTATTCACATTATCTACATATGCAGTTTTAGGTTTTTAATCACATATACTAGGTACCTTTATCATCATATTATCTAATCTATGCCTAATCTTCCATTAATTTTGCAATTATTACATAATAATCCTAAATGTACCATTCAGCTACATTAAGTTCCACAACTTTTTTATTGTTTTCTTCATTAATTCTTATTCATTACATGTTAATTTGTCATTTTATGAATATATCTTAAATTGTTTCACAATTATACCTAGGGTTCTATAGTTACACAATGTAATTTTAGGCAAGATTCAAAAGAAACAAATGAAATTAAGTGTAGGTTTGGATCCACTAACCTCAAAATGGCTTGAAAATACTTATTCTTCCTTTTCCTTCTTAGATCTTTTCCTCACCTTGAAATTCCTCTATTTAAGTCAATTTTCTCTTCTAAGAATTTCACACTTTCCAAGCTTCTTTTTCCTTCAATCTTGTTGCTTTATTGAAGAGTATGATCTCTAGTGTGTGTAGGTAAAATTTAAGCCAAAATTATGGTGGAATTTGGGAGGAGAGAGAAGAAAAATGGTAAAGGAAAGTCAAGAAGTGAGTTTGGTTTTGGTGGAGGAAGAGGGAGAAAATTTTTTCATTTTGGAGAGATATGGAGAGATTTCTACATCTCTTTAATTTGTCCTTTAGATAATTAAATTAAGAACTAGGATTTACTCATTTACTATTTGATCTAGTGGCTTATATTAAACTATTTGTCATGCTTATATTAATTCCTATAATTTTTCATTCACGACTAATAAGTGCAAATGATCATGGCCCATATTCTTATGAAATTTATGCCCTTGAACAAGTCAAAAGTGGCATTTAAAACTAGTAACTAAATTAGCCTCCAGTTTTCACTATTTTTTGGATTTTGATGTTCTCTTCATTAGAATTCTCTAAACTTTTACCTCGAGTACAAAAACATATAAAATAAGGTTTGTTTAAAATTTTAGGTCATTCAGGCATCATTTCGATATAATTCTAAGCCTAGCAGGAAAATTCATCGGTTTAGAACCTAAAAATTTAAAATTGTCAGAAAAATTATTTTTCATTTTCAAAAATTTGTTTAGGTTGTTTCTAATATGTTTATATAATAAGAATAATTTTCATAGGTCTATGGAATATTTTTGAGTCTGGTCAAGTTTATAATCAATTCGATTTTAGGAAAATTTTTTACTATCTATTTTAGAGACCATCTAACCTCAATTTCTTCTCAAATTATAAAACTTGACTCCATTTAATTCACATTATCTCATCTAATGGTTGAATACAAAACTTCTCAATGGGTCACCTATCCTAAAATTTCCCTAACTCATGCATATTTAACTTCTAAGTTCTTACGAATTCTACTATAGTAATGCTAATATAATCACACCAAATACTATTCTGGTGTTACTGTTCACTATCGAAAAAGTACTATTCATACCAGTAAAAATTTAAAGGAATTACATTTCTCCCCTACAAATAAAAATTCCATCCTTGAAATTTATCTAAAGAGGAAAGATGACTACTTCTATTTGTAGATATAACTCATGGTGTTGTATGTGCCCGTGGCCCTATCTACTATTGAAAATATACAATGAGAATGGCAAAGGTTAATCCTAAATGCATTTTATTCCTTTTATGGAATTTACATGTGTTTCTCTAATCATTCACTACATTTATACGTATATTCCAATCTTAGGACCACCTAAACTTGCTCTGATACCACTAAATATGACACCCTAAGCCCGAACTTAGGTCTGAACACTAGTGTGCCATTATTACTAATAAAGCATGGTGAACTCCTATCGATTAGTTCTCTATTAATGGCAATTTATAGTTTTAACTTAGCATTAAATTATCATTTTAAATTTAGTGTCGAATGTTACTATCCATTTTGTAAAAATTGGGGAGAACATAACAACTACAAAATCATGCCACCCAAACTTGTAAAGTATCAAATTACACATCCAATAATCATCCTCCATCTCCAATACTACAACAACAATCCAACCACTTTTAATATCAACTCACAATCCATGATCACAACATACATCATATAACCATAGCTTAAACATCATATTAATATACATAACTATATATTTACTATTGTTTAAAATTCAATACATGTTATATTTCATAATTCAAAATTGCTGATGCATTTGACCTAAAAATTCCATATGATAATCAAAGTCGTACATGTACATACCATTTGAATTTTTCTTCTTTTTATCCCCAATTAACTGTCCCCTTCGCATAGTCAAACAAAATCATGCACTAAGCAATGAAGTTACCTAGTGATGCATATACTACACAAAATTTCAATTTTTGACACTATAATATATGAAATTATCATTTTACCCCTTTATTGTTATTTATTACCATTTGACTTAGAAATTTTTTCTCTTAATGCTTTAAATTACCATTCAGTCCTTCATTTTCTTATTCTTTTCTTTTCGCAAATATTTTTTACTTAAGTGGAAAAATTGTGATTTAGTCCATAAACTTTCCATTTTACATATATTACATTATTTTTCACTAATGTTGGTTATTTTTGCTTTCTTTGGCTTTTATTCCACTTTAAGCCTAAAATATATCCTTTAGTTTTTTTTTTCATACTCATGTAGTGGTAAATTATAGTTTGGTCCCAAAAAATTTTCTTTAATTATGATTTTACCCTTTCTTACTTATTTAATCCTTTTAACACCTTTAACCACATTTTCAATGTAAATTTATGAATTTAACTTCATTTTCTCGCGTAATGACATTTGTGCCCCTTTTTGACCAGTTAATTACACTTTTCACTATATTTGCTATTTAGTCACATATATGACAACTTTTATGCATACTATACTATTTTATCCTTATTTTCTTGTATAATTATATTTTTGCCCCTAGTGGTACTCAATAGGAACCCTTAAACTAGATATATGGGATGAGGATTTCAATAGTCCTAAATGAGCAGGAGTGACCTCTAAACTTGATTTTACCACTCTAAATTACATTGAGGGATCACTTAGAGTGATAAACTCCTTATTTTTGAATCTAATATAGGCTTAGAGATCACTTGGGGTGATCAACTCCCCAACTGCAAATCTCATATGGGTTGAGGGATCACCCCAAATCCTCAACTGTAAACCTAATAAGTGTGTAGGGATCACTTGGGATGATCAACCCCTCAATTATGATTCTAATATGTGCATTAGTACATATCACCCCTTATTCTATTGCTATATTTGTTCTACTGCTAGTTATTATGCTTTAAAATCCTTGATTGCTCATTGTACACTAAGGGTAAATATTTTGTTTCACTTTATCTCATGTATTAAAATTACTTTCCATGCATCCCACATTATGCCAACATTCTCATTTGCTCATTTCTCATCCATTTACACTCATCGCATATGTATTCATAATAATCACAATTAATAACATCCAAACTTGATGAACACATGCCATTTTCACCGTGTGTACCATTTATCCACATAATGTACATAAGTGTACATCATGGTTTCTCATGCATTAATATGTCTTACATGATTTTATGATCATTTCAAGCTTTTACATAGTGATTGTTAGTGTAAACCCTAGCCCCAATAGATTGTAATAAAACATTTGAGTTAATAAATGAGGCATTTGTTTTATCTTTTGTATTCCTGTGCATATTAATTGATAGAACTATCCAAGAATATTATTTTAGTTTAAGTTATCATGTGTGAGGCACATGGTTGTAAGACTTTGAAACAAAAGAGACATCATTATAAATATCCCTAGTCAGTCATTGTTATGGGAATAACAATGAATTAAGACTAGTATGCTCTCTCTGATAAGTTGAGTTATGTCTTATGAATCATAAGGACAAGAGTGTCAATCAGAGATCATAGATACATGTTAAAGAACATGGTATCTGGATTCGATCCGTTCATGAGAACACTACATGGTACAAGTCATAAGTATTTCTCATATGCAAGTTTTGTATTGGAGTTCTTAGACCTAAAATCTCTATGAAACTCTTTATGAATTACCGTGTACTTTAACATACACCTAACGTGCTCGTAACAGAGTGACAAGTACGGGTATGATTGGGTATGCATTGATTCATGTTAGAGAGCATGAGAGAAGTGAAGGGATTACCCCTCTCGATAAGAGAGAAAATATCATCAGCCACTTGATCAGTGAACTGAGAAGTGTATGGCCATACCGAGATAAAATAATGAGTAATCATTATTTATCTGAGAGTTCAATGTCACTGAAATATCAAAAAAGGAATTAATTTATATAAGGATGACTAGTTCCATGCCTTATATTAATTATGATATTTTTAGGTAAGGGACTATGCAAAATTACATTAGGTCAAAAAATGCCATATGCATTTTCATTTAATTTGGAATGCTATAATATCTTTCTAGAGAATATTTATAGCCTTTGAATTAATTTATTAATTTATTGCCAACATTAAATGGACTTATAGGATCGCACATAAAGCATTGGGCATTAATTTGGGCTTTTAATTAAAGTCAAATTAATGTGTGTAATGGATTATTAGATTGCTATTGGACCTTGACCCATGAGAGAGAGAAATTCAGCCCACAAGGTTTAATTTCAATTAATTAAATGTCTTGTATTAATTTAAATAATTGAGTTTTAAAGCCTAAAAGAATTATGATCAAATAAATCACTTAAATATGAATACTATTGGCCGAAATTCCTAGAGAGAAATCAAGGAATTTCGGCATATCCTTTATATTAATTAAGTAGTTTATTTGATTAATATGTCTTGTATATTCCTATTTAATTAAGTGGTTAATTTGATTAATATGTCTTTTGTTTTATCTTAGATAAATTAAAAGCGTTTTTATCAATAAATATTACTTATTTTAATTAAGTGATAAAGGCAAATATTAATTATATTTAGCTAATATTAATTATCCTAAGGTAGTATATTTGAGATTTATCACTTAATAAATAAGAGAATATATATATTGGATGAGAGAAAAAAAAACCTAATTTTGTGTGTGGCGTGAATAGTAACTCTCTCTCACAATTTTATTTTGGCTAATTTTTCACAAGGAGAAAGGATTGTTCCTCATTCTCTTGTGATATTGGGTAGTAATAGCAACCTTAAAGAAGTGCAAAATCAAATTTTGTAGCTTCAATCAATTGCCATTACACGATACTTATACAGAGAGCTAACAATCTCGATTTTAAGCCGTCTTTGCAATTGTGTGTATGAACATAGAGAAGAGTGGCATAAAGGCTATTCTTTTGGAATTGGCAAAGAAGATCAAAGGTTGATAAATCACCCTTGATTGCTGGTCATCACTAAAACCAAATATTGAACTGCATCTAAAGTTGTAAGTTTTACAACCCTAAAATTGCATGTTTCGTTCCTTGCTTTGGAATTGTATGGTATGTATGATAAAATTTTTGTTTTTTCACTGTGTTATCATCACCATCATACCATGTAATATTCCATCAGTGATACATACTCAAATTACACTAATAGTCATTTTACACATAAGTGAACATCATTATATACATTTACACTACATTATGTCTAAATCAAATCTTGAGTTCCAACCAATCATACTTGGTTTATTCATCATTATAATATTTATTTCATGTCCAATATTCAATTAAACATGAACTTATCAAATGGTATGCCTTAAGTTACAATTCGGCCATAACATGGTTATAAGCATATACTATGTTTTTTCATACATTATCATGTCTCAAGTGTTTCAGATAAAAGTACACATTCAAATTACACCTATAACCATTTAATACATAAGTGGATGCCATTATGTCCAATTTATTCACATTATATACACATGTTATTTAAGGTTTTTAGTCAAACATACTAGGTCCCTTTATCAGTATAATATCTAATCTATACCCAATCCTTCATTAATTTTGCAATTATCGCATAATAATCCTAAATATACCATTTAGCTACCTAAGGTTCCTCCACTTTTTGATGGTTTTCTTCATTAATTCTTATTCATTACATGTTAATTTATCATTTTATGAATGTATCTCAAATTATTTCATAATTATAACTTAGGTTCCATATTATATGATGCAATTTTAGGAAAGATTCAAAAGAAAAATGAAATTGAGTGTAGGTTTGCATCCATAAACCTTAAAATGGCTTAAAAACACTTGTTCTTCCCTTTTCTTGCCTTTTCCTTCCTAGCTCTTTTCATCACCTTGAAATTCCTCTATTTAAGTCAACTTTCTATAACAAAAATTTCACACTTTCCAAGCTTTTTTTTTGCTTCAATCTTGTTGCTATGTTGAAGAGTGTGATCTCTAGTGTGTGTAGGTAAAATTTAAGCCAAAATTATGGTGGAATTTGGGAGGAGAGAGAAGAAAAATGGAATTTGATTTAACGGCTTATTTTAAGCCACTTGTCATGCTCACATTAATTCCTAAAATTTTTCATTCATAACTAATAGGTGCAGGTTATCATAGCTCATATTCTTATAGCATTTATGCCCTTGAACAAGTCAAAAGTGGCATTTAACCCTAATAACTAAATTAACCTTGATTCTTCACCATTTTTTGGATTTCGATGTTCCCCTCATTGTAATTTTCTAAACTTTTGCTCTGAGTGCAAAATCATACGCAAGAATGTGTGTTTAAAAGTTTAGGTCACTCAGGCATCATTTCGATATAGTTCCAGCTTCGACAAAAAGACTTGCCGATATACGATCAGAATAATTTTTAGAGGTTTATGAAATATTTTTGAGTCCGGTCAAATTTATGATCAATTTGGGTAATGATATGAGGAAAATTTTTCACTATCTGTTTTAGAGACCAATCTGATGTCAATTTTTTCTTAAATTATAACACTGAACTCCATTTGATTCACATTATCCCATCTAATGGTTGAATACCAAACTTTCCTATGGGTCACCCATCCTAAAATTTTCCTGATTCATGCACGTTCAACTTTCGAGTTTTTTTTTAATTCTACTATATTAATGCTAATATAATCACACCAAATACTATTCTAGTGTTATTGTTTATTGTAAAAATAGTACTATTCACGTTACAATTTATTTATCATAATTTAATTTAGTTGTGCATTTTATTATTATTCACATTTATTATCATGTAAATTATGCAATTTCATATTTACAATTATATTTATTTTCCTTTAAATATTATTGTTACATTCATATTATATTTGATTATTACTATTGTTGTTATATTATTACTATTATTTTATTTATCTAATATATTATTATAATTTTAGTATTATTTGTGTCCATTATATTTTTTAATTTTTCTTATTTTATTATATATCATGTTTATTTATCACTTTAGCATACTTGTTGCTTTGCATGCTATGTGAATTCCGGATGCATCATGCATGTTACTTGTTTTGTTTATTTTCTTTCTATTTTTTTATCTAATTTGTTTGATTTAATAAATAGCTCAATACTTTCTCTAATTAACCCATTATTAACAAATTTTGTTACTTGTCATGATCGCTATTTTAAGGGACATATTGCACATCATCGGGCCAGGTGGAGGAGCATGGCTAAACGGGGGAGTATAGGTTAGGATTTATTTTATCTTATTATTGATTTATTCGGGCCTGTAATATTATTTTTTTATTTTTCTTATTTCTTGCAAGGCATGTAATAATAAATGTTATTTAATCACTTAAAATAAAAAAACCATGTGATTTCTACTAACCAAATGGGATTTTCCTAATAAAGTTGGACTGATGTCCTATTTTTGTCCCAAAAATCACATCTAAAACAATAACCTTTTTTCTTAATAATGTAAAAGATTTTCTACATATTGACATGATTTCTTCATAATAAAATGTGATCAATCATCCCTGATTTTTCCAAATAATACGCATACAAAATTGCCCCTTTTTAATAATATACATGCGAAAACCAATATTACTACCTAAAATAATACTCAATAAATTTTTCGATTTATATATGATTTTATCTTTACATTTATTCTTATATTTTTATTACTTTATATGCCATGTTTTACTGCTTTCAATTTAATATGTTTCTTACAGCTTTTCTAATATGGTTGAATGTGCATTTATTTTTCCAGCATGGTCACTCACATTAGAAAATAGATAAAATAATTAATTTTGAAATCTAATTTATCTAATATTAATCAAGATATAAATAAGAGTGAGGTCTCAAACCATTACTAGTTTTGGCCTCATAGGGTTAGAATTCACTTTTTCAATGTTCAATTTAATGGCGACTCCGTGATGCCTATATTGTAGTGCCCAACAGATGTCCCCGTAGGTTGATCATTAATAATAAATGGAGGATAAATCACTATTTATTGTGAAGTGACCAGTTTTCACGAGTTAAATGAACATTTGTCTGGTCTTAAGTCCCAAAAGCGGGCTTCTAAGAATAAACCGGATGCCTTCGGGCTTCGATGCGCATCACAATATTTATTAGATATAATAATAATTATTATTATAATTAAATATTTAATTTAATTTTTTAACTAATTATTATCTTATTTTCGTGCATTAAAATATTTAATACAAATAGTTATAAAATTCAAATTTATATAATAAATGTAGAATTGAAATTACATTCGATATATAAATCATTAGTATCATATATAATAATTAATAAATATCGATTCTTTCAGTCCAATTCGATTCTAGAATAGTTCAATACAGTTTTCAATTTGATTCTAGATAAAATATTCAAGTCTATTTAAAATAAAGTTCATAATACAATTCGGTTCAGATCTAGTAAAAATATCAATGGTGTAATTTGTTTGTGCATCTTTTTTTTTTCTCGATACTTCAGTTCGATATATAAAGATTTAAATTCGTGTACACCCTAGTAGATAACAACCATTCAATTCCTTATTAATTAATCACACATTAAATACCTATATTAACTCAAGTGACAAACGAATCTATAGGTCTATCATGAATTTGTAGTTTAATGACATGCAAATCTCCTTACCATAATTTTTGCAGTTAAGAGTCATATAGGTCTTTCATGAATTTGAAATTTTGCGGTTTAGAAACATACAGGTCCTGCATGAAGTTTTCAGTTTAGAGACGTATATATCCACAAATTTTTACAGTTTGGAAACATACGAATTCTATATAAAAGTTTGCAGTTTTGAGACATGCAAATCTCTACAATTCCTAGTTGTGTTAGAGTGACCCATAAGACATAAAACCCTTTTTCTTTGCATACAACCTCAACATTTTAACCTTGAAAATAGATTTGGAATGGAAGTTTTGAACATCATAGGCAAAACCATGGACAAGATTCAATCCTTCAATTTTCAAACTTCAACTCAACCACTTGAAATCCTTCACATGTCCGTTAAGAAATTAGCTCTAATACTACCGCTGAAATTTAGAGAGTTGTGAATTTTATAACATTTATGGATTGTGTATGAATAGAATATATTGATAGAATTGAAAAATAAATTGAAGAGATGAGTAAACTTTTTAATTACTATTTTATTACAATGTGCTCTACTCTTACATTTTCATACATCCATCATGAATTTATTGCAGTAGATAAAACCCATTCAACTCCATACTAATTATTCTTAAATCAAATGACAAATGAAGTACACAATTTACAAAAATCTTCATTAATTTCAACAGTTATGTGTACATAATTTTTTCCTACTTATTTTTTTTTTCTTATTGGGTAACGGTTATATTTTGACACGTACATTATTTTTTAGAGGACACAATTTTCATGAAAAGCTTAAAAAAGGATTTACTGTATTTGAACATCAATGACTTTGCGTTCAACTTGATTCTTAGGAACAGAAATGAAAAGAACTCCATTCTTCAAGTCGGCTTTGATTTTAGTTTTGTCACAATTATCAGGAAGCTTAAGGCGAGTATCGTAGGAACTGTAGCTCCTGGTAGACCTATTGGAATCATTCCCAGATTCATCCTGATTAACTTTGTGTTCTCCTTTAATTACAAGGACATCATCTTCAACACAAATCTTAACATCTTCCTTGGACAGACCAGGCATGTCGAATCTCATATTTATCTCATTCTCATCATCTTTGATCTCCCAAGGAGCACGCATCTCTCCTGCTGTTGTTCTTCTGCTTCTGCCTGGATATGTCATTGCATATGCATCTTCCAGCATTCTGTCCATTGTGTCCAACATTTGTCGCACTGTTTTCATTGGAGATAACGGATCCAACAATCCTGCAATTTATCATTTCGATATTTGGTTTATTGTTTTTCTAAGATTGAATAATTATCTTCGTTTTACCAATGTTACTTTGATGCCCTAGTGTATCTTTAATTTCCGTTAGATCAAATGTACACAACAATGCATATGCACAGGTTAATTTCAAGACCTCATTTAAAAAATAAATTGAAGATTATAGAACAAAATTTGCACTTAATTTTTAACCAACTAAATTGTTTAGATATTAAGTTACAGTAAATAAAATCATATAGTTTTTTTTTTTTAAATAATACACACACACTAAGACTATTGTGTCATTAAAAAATACGGCCAATTTAGAGTTGGCTCCTTTAATTTAAATCCAATTACGTTTTAGTTTAAACTTAACTTCCACACCATGTTAACCGTCAATCCAATTTCATAAATTCTGTTTTCAACTTTTTTTTTTTAGTATTCAATTTACGAAGTCCATTGTATTATTTGAACAACAGAATTTGAATAGAATTTATGAGAAACAAAAATGTGTCTGCTTAGGAAATGAGCAAAAGGAAAAAAAAATTAAAAATTACGCTGATTAACAATAAAAGCATTTGAGAAAAATTATAAAGGAAAAAAATTATTTGGCAACATTTTGCAATTCTTCTGAGATAAAAATATTTTAGGAGCCATGAGATCCATGAACCGTGATAAAATAAGGAGTAGATTTGTTCATGGCTGAATTTTTGTTGGATTTGAGTGAATTTCTTAGCAAATTTACGTAATTTTTTATATATCTTTTATTGTTCAGCGCGGTCCATTACCGGGTCTATTAAAGCCTAAAATAGAAATTTAAATAAAAAGGAATGGAAAGAGAAATAAATACCAAAAGGAGAGATATAAGCAGAGAGTGAAGGGGGCTGTCTCTCAACCGCAGTGCCTTGGTTTTTGTTGACATTAACGTCAACCGACGTGTCATTTTTATGATCCCCAGCTGATGCCTGAGCTCTTACCATTGATAGCCTTTGAGGTCTATCCATCTTTAATTTTCTTTGTGGAAATCTAACTGAGGAACAAACCATCGAATTAGGAGCAGTAGCCATTGTTTTCTTAGAAGCTAAAGGAGAAGCAGACCAACAAAATGTTGATGAAGCCATTTATTAAGCTACAAACAAATCAGAAATTGGTTTATGTGATTTTCTTGAATTTTGTTGCTGATGGAGATTGAATTTATAGAGCAGAGAGATATAAACAGAGGAAGAGAATATTATATAGATTAATCTTGAAAGTTTTAGATTACTTGAAGCTTCTGGACTGAACCCATCTCATGACTTGGAGTTTTTCGATTTCTACTTGTTTCGCGATACATCCTTATTTGTCTACGTTCCCTTTTCTCTTTTATTTTTCTTTTTACTTTTTCTTTTTGACCTAGAATATATATTTAAGTTCTGTAATATATATTTAAGTTGCGGGTACGCCGGTAAGCAGAGGTGTAGTAGGGAATTTCATTTAGTGAATTAAGTTAAATTTACCGTAATTAGAGGTGAGCAAACTTTAATTAAAATTGAAAAATTAATTTAAATTAATCGATTTTTAATTTAATTTAATTTTTTAATTTATATTAATTTAAAATTTTAAAAAAATTTAATTATTTTAATTCCGTTAAAAAAAACAAAAAAATAAAATTTTAAATTTTAAAAAAATTCAATTACTTCGATCCAATTCAAAAAAAAAATAGCGAAAAAATATATCCCATCAAAGTTTTAATTAAATCAGGTGGTTTTATTTTTAATCTTAAAGCCTATCTGTAATGTCCCTCTCTTCAGTTCAGACAAAGCTTCATTTTTGCCATAACCCTGTTTTCTCTTCTCTCCACTGCTTGTCATACCGTCACCTCACCCCCTCTCCGATCGTCAGAGCAGTAGTTTGCCGGTCTTTGTCCCACCGATCATCAGAGCAGCAGAAGGTATGTATTTCATTTGCTCCCTCGGATCTGCTTCCTTCTTAATAATAAAGCTCTTTTCCCTTCTTAATAATTGGCAAGTCGTGTTTAGCTCTCTAGCTGATGTTGTTGCGCTTTTGTAACAATTAAGGGAAAATATTTAAGCTCAGTTCCCTAGCCTGGAGAATTTAGTTTAGCTCAAATTTGGGATGCAGCAGGTTTCGGACAAGATTTGAATACCATTGAGGCTGCTTGGCAAGTAATTCAAAACCTAATTACTTAATTAATTAAAATTTCTTGTCTGATTAGGGAATAATTATGAGAACAGAGTTCTGAATGTTTGACGATTTATCAGATCTGGCATGGACATTGTAATCCAGTGCTCTTCGTTTTCTGGATAGTATTTCTTTAAGACATGGATTTAAATAATTTGAATTTCAACATATTTTATTATGTAATTAATTAATTAATTAGTTGTTTATTAGGTAAATAATCATGAGAGCATACAATGCTATAATTTTGATTATCCTGCCTTTGTGCAAATTGACTATCAATATTATTTTGATATTATTTTGTTTAGCTCCCAATAATATCTAATTTTTGTTAAACTATTCCTACCAAAATATTCATCCCCATATGATGTTTTTGTGTTCAGCATTAAGCTTTCATGAATCTATCTAATGGAAGAGCCGGTAAACTGGTTTCAGTGAGCTTGCATAAATCAATCTAATCATGAATTCCAATTAAATTATTGGAGCAAATTCTAGAAGCCTAATATGCATACAGCGGCATTCACTGAGCAGTAGTAATTCCTAGTTAAATTAGACATTATCTTATATAATTATAATATATTACGTATTATTAGTGAGTTGGCTATG
>CM075822.1:26753945-26756445 GCA_037975025.1 Excoecaria agallocha
AAAGCAGGCAGAACAATCTCTTTAATTTATCTTTTCTTTATTCATTCATATTCTTATATGCACATGTATACTCTGGTATAACTGTAATCAATGTATTCATATACACAATCATGTGTAACTTTTCTGCATGTCAAGATTATACTTATATAATACCATTATATGCTTTAATAAGATTTCTATAATTGAGTCTATAGCACTGTAGATTTGTATTTTCGCATGCCAACATGTGATAACACATATGCTTAATTATGTCATTTCAATTAAGCAAAGACATAGTTATACATTTCACTTTAAAAATATTATTTGAATCATTACTCTAAAATAGTTTTCAAGCTTTGAACCCAACCATGTAAGATCATACATATGCATATATGTTTATATGCACACATATATTCTACTAATCACATTACTTCTTCATACGAGAAAAGTTAACATTTCAAACTATATGTACTATAGTAATTTTGAAGAAATCCATAGGAATCATGTAGAATCATCTAGACTTATATATATATATATATATCAACCAATTAAAGGCCAGTCATACAACTAGATTTAGTAGCCTTAGGTTCATCGGTATGTATACAACTAGGTACCATCATCTTTACACATAAATACATATAACATGACATGTTTTCATTTTCTTAGTTCATAAACCCCAGCACCAAATGAACATTCATGGATAGCATTTTTAATATTAACTATCATTCATGTATTTATATTCACATTTGAACTCTATTGTAGGTAACACAATATTCATGTTCATTTCATACTTCAAAGCTGTACTTATAGTATACCATTTGGACATGCATATAATCTCATCTATTAAGTGACATTCAATCATTTTCTATCTCATAGGGCAATTACATGCTCATGCACTCATAAGTATAATCATAGATTGTACATACCTGTAGTACATTCGCATCTAATAAGCTTGTTCTTGTAAGCATGATTATCAATATATATACCTCAATCACTCATCAATCATATGCTATACATATATCAATATGTTACCATATGTCACACACATTTAACTTTCATCATGAACTTATACTTGAACATATGATCTTTAAACAACACATCATGTCACAATCATATTATCATACACATATATGATTAACAATAATTTCATAATTATTCATGGTACTATAACTTAACTATTAATGCACAATTTCCATGATGCATAGGTATACATTCATAGACAATTTTCAATGTAAATGATACAAATCATGCAAATCTATATATATATCCTTTGATACCAATCTATATACACATGAGTTTAGAGCTCTCGTATACTTGCATTCAAGGCCTATTTTGTTCAGTTATATGTGTATCACATGGGGGTAGCCAAATATACTGATAAAGGGGAATAAAAAGCAAAGTTATGGGCAGAAATCATGGTGTCGCGCTCGCGACAGTATGTCTTGCCCTATGACTTTTACACCTTGTTCCCAGAATCCTGCAAACTGCTTAATAACTTAATCTTGTACTTCATTTTTGACATAATAAAAGGCCTTTGTAGAAAATGTCGTCTTCTACAAAGTTGTAGATATACATTTATAGTTTCTATAACATCAAAAATATTTTATATACCATTTCTATAACTCGAGATATGTTGAAATTACTATAGACTGTTCATGAGTACAAGACTGCACCCTTGTCCGATTTTCAAGCTGCGTTATGACCCATTTAGAGACAGAATTTGAATGTGATTTCTTGTTATGAAATATTTGTATGTAAGTCTAGTTTAAGACCCAATTTGAATAATCTAATTATCTATTCTCTAACTCAAAATATGACCAAAATAATACAGCTAGGTCTAGTGAACTCAAACCCAGAATTTTTAAAACTCACATGCATGTTCCTTTAAACATCAAAAATTGATGTTATATTTCAATTTACTCATCAAATATAATTTCATACATTAGATTATAACTTTATATATTAACATCACTTTAAAATAAACTCAAATCAAGCTTTTAACAATTTATTTATCCTAGCTATATCAAATAACACATGCAAAGTTAAAATCTTACATTTAGATCTCTAAAAACCATATCACCAACTAAAAATGCATCTCTCTCATATATAAGTCCACAAATCCATCAACAATAGCCTCATGCAGCAAGAGTAACATTTCCAAATATCACACTATATCCATTTTTCAACACAAATAATACATGCAAGAAGAGAAAGATGTTCCCAAACCTGTTTTGAAATTCCAACTCTCTTCAAAATCTTCTTTAAATTTTCCTTTCACTCTTAGTCCTTTGCAAGCCCTTTTTCTTGTCTCTTTTACCTTCTTTTTATCCTTTGCATCAATTCATTCATTCAACAACAATCTTCCATCATTTATCTTAATCCATCATCAATTAAAATAAGAAGGAGATGAAGATGAAGAGATGAACTATCAAGTTAAAATATTTACCTTATAGTTTTATACTAATGATATAGATTGAACAACATGCAATTATTTCCTCTTCAAGAAGACCTTGAGAAATCA